>VZTU01023009.1:0-128768 GCA_013400835.1 Zapornia atra
CTTCAGCTCAGCCTGAATCTGCAGCCCCGTTCCCCCGCGCACTGCTGCGTTGGACATCCCCCTTCCTCTCACCCTAAGGGGTCGAGGCCTTACCCACCCCAAAAACTGACAAGGGGTTCTTGGGGGAAAACGTGCCCTCCAGATGGGTGTTCTGCGGCTTCTCAGATCACCTTTGCTCTGGTGCTGCAGGCTAACTCCACTGACAGATGACTTCAAGGAAAGTTTCACCAAGGCCACGTGACTCTGAAAAATAGCGATTTCAGGGGAAAATGGAAACACTCAGATGAGGGGAAGGGTGGCAGTGGTGCCTTTGCCTGCTCCTCCTGTCCAAGTTCACCTGCCAGCCTCCCATGTGCCCTGCCGAGCACCTCTGGCCTCCTTCACCTCACAAAACAGGGTTCCTCATTTCCTCCATCCCTGCCCCTCATCCCCACCCTCTCCACCCCCTCTGGGCTCTGTGTGAGCAGGTTTCCCACCATGGTTCAGAAATAGCAGGAATTAGGATGCCCAAACTTATTTGTTCCAATATTTCCACCCTTCGGAAATGATACATCCTGACAAGACACCTTGCCTTTCCCTAGTCCCACAGATCGGTCCCCTGATACTAAAAAAGTCTGAGAAACCACAAATGACCATAATCACAAGCATTTTCCATCAAGTCAAAAGGCGGGGCTGGCTCCGGGGAAAAGCATATACATTTAACTTGTTGCCATCACAATGTCAAATACTTCATATGCACCTTTGCTCATAACCTGGCTCGCAACAGAGCCAAGTAAAGATTTGTTACTGATGTAGATGATTTAGCAAGGTACCTAAGCTCGGGCTGCCCTAAGCATTTGAGAAGCCCCACAAAAAACCCAAATGGTTCTTGAGGAAAGGCACGTTTGCTGATGGAAATGAAAGACTGGCCTTTGATGTTGTGCATTTCATAAAGCTCCCCTTAGTCTTGCTGTTGAAAATGTTCTTTTTTATTACAAAACAAAGCTGCAGGTATTTGTGGTTTGGGATGACTTGGTTCATGCGGGGTTTTTTTAGAAACAAAGAGAAAGAAATCTTACCTGACCAAAAGGGTGCTTCAACCCAAATTTCCTCAGACTCATTTTTTTTTGTCACCGGTGCCGAGCGGTAGCTTTGGTGCCTATAATTTACGGATGTCCCAGGCATGGTCAGACTGCTCTCACTGGCAATCCCAGGGACGCTTGTTTGTGTGCACATTTTACACCCCAACTTTCTGGACAGACACAGTAACCAGATGCTTTCAGGGCAAGCGAGTGGTGTACATCATCCAAGCTGCCACACACATCCCGGGCCAGCAGATCACCAGCGCCTAGCTCCCACGCACTGCAGGAGTTAAAGGTGAGCACCAGGATGCAGTGGGAAGGATGACAGCCTGTGACTGGGTGCCATGACTCCATAGCCAGAGATTTCGCTGCATGCCGATGGGTAAATGTGCCCCTACTCAGAACGAGCAGCCCTTGGTTGCCCAACCGATACTGCCGACAGGCGTAGCGCTGCGTAAGGAGGAGGCATGTGCAACAGCGGGATCTGAATACAGATATCCAGAGCTGATACTCTTCCACCTTTTTTCATCTTCTGTCACTTCCAGTCCCATTTTCCAGGGAATACGTTAGCTCTTTCATGATATTACAATGCTGGTGATATGGTACTGCAGATTTTTTTTTTTGTTGTAGAAATATGTTTATATACTGGGGGAGGGCAGGGAGAGGGTGTACAGACTGTTTAGGCAAACCTCTGGTCCCTTTAGAGATTCGTTTAAGAGCTGTATGATTCGTTCAGCTTATAATTCTCTTTTTCTGCCTATCGCCCATTTCTTTGTACTTTTGCAGTCAATTTTTTTTCCTTAAACTTCTTCTTTTCCCCCTTTTCTTAATAAAAGCCCTTAAAAGTAACAGGGGAAATTAACCAACACACAAAATGTTACTTTATAAAGGAATCAAATTAATGCGGAGAGCCCTGTTTGTCTAACCCCTTATAATTCAGTGTTGGTGATCTTCAGATACAACTTTTAACACTAGGCAGAAAAGATGTTCAAACAAGGGTGTGATTTTAAGTTGAGGGTGGCCCTCAGTAGCCCTCGTAGACTAATGAAGAAACAAATTCATATTTCCTGAGAGTCTGGACATCTCATGATGTCAGAAAACTATTTCATCTTTTTTGTTTGTTTGGTGTTACTTGGTTTTGGGTTGGTTTTTTTTTTTAATTATGATTCACAGCTGCTCTGTTCAAGACACACATTTCTGATTTAAGATAACAAAACCCAAACGTTTCTCTACTCTCGACTTGCATCAAAATTAAGACAGACTAAAAAAACTAAAGAGCAGACAGAAAGCTTTGAGCTCTGCTTATGAAAAATAATAAAAAAAAAATTTTAAAAGACTCTTGACACATTTCTGAGCAGTGAAAGTCTTGAGAGAAGGGAAACAGAAACAACAACCCCGGTTTCTGCCTGTGCCTGTCTGAATGGTCAGGCCAAGCAGAAAATATAAAATGACGGAGAGTGGGTGACATTTGCCATTTGAAACGTATTGTAAATGTTTCAACACCTTGACAATGAAGTGCATAACAGAAGCTCAGAGCATCCAAGACCCTTCAGCTAAACAAAATGAAAATGGGCAGCTCTGTTTAGGGAGGTGCCTTTCTTAACGTCTGTCATGTCTGCTGCAGAGGAATCATACTTGAAAGACGCAATAGCACGAGAAAAACTATCTATTAATAAAATGTAATGATTTTTCCACACATCTGGGTTGCCCCTCCAAGAGAAACTGACCTCTGAGACTTGTCTGTGATGTTTCCCTGCAAATTGGAATTGGCTCTTGCAGAAGACCCGTTGGCCAGTGCCCAAACCCATTTCTCTGACAGAAGCTATCACAGCCACGGGACATTTCTGCTGTAAGTTATATCACGCACAATACTTCTGCATTTCTTCAGCCTACCTTATGTCCCCACTTCTTCACATCCCATGCCTTGAAAATTACAGGCCTCAAGGCTGTGCATTTATATTCCCTTTTTGCTGTGCCCACTGTTCCAGGGAAGCACAATCAGAAGGAGTGAGCACTCTGCTGACATAAGCTGCAATGCAGAAGACCTGGAATTAAGTCACACTAAGAGCCAGTCTTCTCCCCACTCCCAGTTGCATCACCCTTCACTTTCTCTCCAGTCCCAGTAAATATTCCTCTGGATGAATTCAAGGACCTTAACTGTTGCTGGTTATCCAGGTGTCAGGTCCTAGCAGACAAAGCCGTCACTAGGCAAGTATATTACTGGAATAAATTCTGTGAAATGGGCACATCTGCTGAGTTTTCCCAGGGACAACCTCATGTGGCACACTAGAATATGGAGCAATGGCACCCATTTCTGGTCATTTATGCACTATCCATCACAAGAGAACTTGGCCAGTGCAGCTTGCTCCCACCCCCTTGTTGCGTGGCTGTCTAGTACAGTCTCAAGAGGCAGCTGGTGGAAGAAAAGGAGGGGTATGAAGTGGTACCATGCCAAAATCCTCAAAGTCTGCTGAAGGAACAGCCAAGGGTATAGGGAAAAGTATTCTTTTATTCTGTATTCTGATGCAGAACTGGGGTGTGAAGGTGACCGCATTTTGGAGGGATACAAATATCAGGGCAAAAACCTTATCTGCAATACTAGCAGGGAATTGGTCTAGGGAAGGCAAATGGGATGGGGCCTGAGTAGGGAAAGAGCTAAATAGTTGGAATCTCGTAGTTTGGAAAGAAGTTATAAACTGATGTACCACTGCACACTGGTCTAATTTAGGGTTTTAGTGGAAGCCAAGTTTCTTGTACTTTTCTGTGAGAAAGGCAGTGTAGTACCTGGTGTATTCCCAGGGAAGACTGGGAGATGGACTACTGAACTTTAATTAAAAAAATGAAGCAGATATCATGATTTTCCTTGCAATTTTTTACCCTTCTAGATTAATGGCAATATAATGTAACACTGTCATGTTGTGGAAGATACTTAAACTTACATAAATACTGCAGACCTGAATTATTTGTCAGGGAAGTTTGTTACTTACTTACTCACAATTCTTTGCATTTCATTTATCATACAAGCTTAAACTGGTCTTATGAATTTCACTAGCAATTTCCCTTTCAGATTTCTTTTCCTGACACATTTCAGTTTCCAGCCTCACACAGACGTTTTGTTTTGGTTTAGATTCTTTCAGCATTTGCATTTTTGATTGTTATTAGTGCCCCTGGGGAAAAAAAAATAATATGGAAAACTCAGCAAATATCCAAATTTTTCAAAATAACAGCCCTCATTCAAGAATCTGGATTTTCTAAAGATGCTTGCCATAGCACTTCACAGACTTGGACATACATAATTCCTTCTAGTGGTCCTTAGCAAGGAACCTCTGTGTCTTTCTACTTTTCCAGCTAACACTGGGGATCTTGCTAGATTTCAGTGAAAGAAGGACTGATCCCTCATAGAATCATAGAATCACTTAGGTTGGAAGAGACCTTTAAGATCATCAAGTCCAACCACAGCCTAACCCTGCCTAGTCCACCTCTAGACCATGTCCCCAAGCACTACATCCACACACCTTTTAAATGCCTCCAGGGATGGTGACTCCACCCCTTCACGAGGCAGCCTGTTCCAATACTTGTCTACCCTTTAAGTAAAGAAATTCTTCCTGATATCTAACCTAAATCTCCCCTGGTGCAATTTGAAACCATTTCCTCAGCATTATCTTTCTACTCCGGCAAATCATCTCTTATCCACCATCCTCTTTCTCTAGATGTCTAGTCTAACTAATCTAGGTAGCTATTTATACCATATCCATAGTTAGGGTGTTTGAATGTCATACAATAAAACCAAATGAGTCAAGGCCCAGTGATTTTTTTTATCCCTTTCCATCTTCAATATGTAAGTAATTATTTTTTTTCTTAAACTCTGCTCTGATTGTTGAAGGAAGACTGAGGTGGAGATGGGTTTTACACATGGACAAAAAGAGATTCAGTTTCTCTAGAAAGTTCTGTATTTTTTGGGCTGGCTACATAGAAAGCCTGAGCTCTCCAGCTCTTGATAAACTTTTGTTCCGGATAGACACTTTTTCCCTCTTTGATTTCAGGTACAGGGTTGCATTAAAACATTTCATTGTTACAAGCATCATTTTCATAAGCAGAATGTTTTCCTCTTCCAGGAAATGTAAACTGCTGCTGTTCTGTGTGAGATATTTTGGTATATGACCATAAACATACAGAAAACCCCAAGCAGAGTGAATTTCCTTTGTTTGCTAGCTAAAGGCGCCCCGTACGCGTTAATTATCAGGCAGGGAGCATACAGGGCAAAGCACGGTCTCTCTAACAGGCTACATCCAATAAAGACACCAAAATCATAACATTCCACGCAGAACAAGCATAAATAATCTGTTTATCTCATTTTTGCCATGCTATAATAAGAAATGAAATTGCTAACGGTGCTGATATTTAAGTTGTTATAATTAGATAGATCATCATTCACATCCCCTTTAAATGATCTGGTATACTTTCAACCTCTCTCTAGGGAACTGTCTTGGCTTCTCTCCCGACTAAGCCATCGAACTACGTGTGAAAGGATTTAGCAGTATTTTGCAGGGTGTAGTCACAAGCCCTACTCCAGGAGATGGGAGTTTATATAGTCTCTTCTGGCAGAATTTAAGCCAGTGCCTTGAATGAAGTAATCTTTATCAGAAAAAAAAAAAAAAAGACAGGTTTTCCTAGCATATCCAATCCTGCTTTAACATTGCCTGGTATAGTTGTGTCAGTCATGGGTGGGAAATACCACATATATAAAAGATCCGTCAAAATGTCGTCTCTTTTTTTTTTTTCTTCTTCCCCCTTTCCAGTTGTGGATGCAGTGAATTGGAAATACACATTCTGAGGTGAAACGTGGCATTCAGACAACCCCCCTGGGAAATGACTAGGTTTTTCCCTAAGCCTCAAATCTACTACCCAACATTTTAAAGCTAAAGCATTCTCAAATACCACAGAAAGCTTTCGGTCTTCAGACTTTTCATCAGCCTCTTAAATAATTACTTCAATAGGTGGTGGATGCCTGTTGCCATAGCTGAAATGCATATACAGGGGCTTTATTTGCTTTCTCTAACAACAACAGGAAAATCAGGTAAGCAGCATCTAAGTAGTTTCATCTTGGCCTTGCATATCTATAGTGAGACTGCTTAGAGAGCATTTGCCGACACCTTTTCATTAAGTATTAGTCTCTACTGCTACGCTACTAGCAGAGCATCCCTAGTTAAAGTTGTCCAGGGAAAAGCGTGACAGTAACTTTTGTAAATCAGGTGGCATTCCACAGGCATCAAGGGGCCCCTGAGAACTGGCAGTTTATCCTCTGGGCCACCTGAGGGGGAAACTTCAATCTAGTCAGGAATCCAGCCAGTTTACTGGCCTTAATGTGTCCTAGGTGGACATTTGTCCTTACAGAAAGATATAGTGCAACATATTTGATGATATCTAGACAGGAAACATCTGAGATTAGTGAATTTAAATCACAATTTTATCATCCACCTACCTCATGTAGGTATCTATCTATATCTACCTCTCTCCATCTCCCAGTCTCACATCTATCTCTCTGTACCAGTTGCCAACCTAGTCTCGATGCAGTTGGGACACGGAGCTGTGTGCCCAACAAATGGATCAAATAGAATGCATACACTACATGAGGTGATACTTTGATGGGACTGCTAATGACTTCACTTCCACCCTTACCCCTGGCATTATGCTCCATATCAGGCTACAGTTCAGAGACACTAAATCTCACTTTACAGCTTCTCGTACTGGATCCAGACAGACACAGCACTTCAATATAAAGCTCCTTTGTTGGTAGGAAGTCAGAGCTTGAGCAGTCAGGATTTATACCAGATGAGATATTTTCTGTTCCCCTGCAGCCAGCACAAAACCAGCACAAGCTCTGCCTGGTTAATTTACCAGAAAGGTGGTCAGGTACTCGTGGCAGATCAAGTTATTGCTGGTGTGTGACCCAGCAGCATGAACAGCTCTCATTAATGACAGAGGACAACAGTCCTGTGTACACACACGCATACACGCTTGTAGACAGAAATGCTGTTATGGCCTTTCATTCTCCCTATAGTTATTTTTCCTTGTGTGTCATTTATATCAGCCTATATAACTTCTCCTTTTTCCTCTCCTGTAATGAAGAACATTCACAAGAACCTGGGAAGAACAAATTAGCAGGAGACTTGTGCTATTTCACAAGCGAATAACTTGAATTACACCTCTCAGTTCCCCAGACTGGAGCTTTGGGTATCACTTTATTGGGAGATAAGAAGAAATCTGCAGCTTAAGTTCATGCAGAATAGAAGAAAAGACCTGATAGTTCAGAAATTAAAAAATATAGACACTGACGTGCACTGCTTCTTTTACCAGGCCTTAATGCTACATGCACCCTTGCCTCACTACCTTTAGCAAAAGAAGCTGAACAAACCCAGGATCCTAGGATTACAACTGGTCCTGCAGCCCCCTTTTTTGAAAATATCCTCATATGTAGTTCCTTGGTACTGCTTTTTAAATCTCTCAGTTGCAAAACCGAGAAGGATACAGTACAATAAAGTTGAGCTCCCTCCATCTGGATTTGAGGTTCTGGACTGAAATACTAAGCTGAGAGATCTCAAAATTGCACCAAGCCACTTATATGAAGTGGAAGTTCAGAGAAGAGCCCACTGTAAAACCAGCCATCCCCAGCACTGGTCTGGCTGTAATCCCCACCGCTAGCAGGCTGAAGTCAAGGACGATGCCAGGTGGTAGCTAACAGTAACCAAACTTTTCTGGCTCTTTTCAATATCCTTCAGCAAGCCGGGGCATCCAGGGACCTGCAAGAGTTAAGTGCAAGCAGATGTCACATTTTGACTTGGCAATTACTTTATCATTCGTGTCAACTACCAATCTTGCCTCCCAATTCAGTGTCAAGGATCCCAGGTTTCATTGAGGTTGGTGGATTTTTTGCCATAAGCTTTGACGGGTATAAGGGATGCAATTTCAACAGCAAATTCTGTTTACTGGCATTACCCCCCCACTTAAAGTAAATTTTTTTGGGTTTGTTTTTTTTTTTTTTTATGCTTGCAGGGTCTCACCCTAAGGAAGTTATTTGGAAAATCAGGAATAAAAGAGCATTTTCCTTATGAAATTATGATGCTTTGTCAACATGTCTCAAATTTGTCAACAGTTGGCAGGAATCTGTAAAAAAACCCCCACTTAACAAATGGGAAGAGCTCCGTGTTATTTTGCTTGAACCTAAAAGGTTTCAGCCGTGCAGTGCTCAAGCAAACAAAAAGTCTGTGAAATTTTACTTGAATAAACACGGCAGGCTGGTGCTAACTTGTTTTTGGTACTGATACAGACCAGCAATTGGCCAACCAAGAAAACACCAGACAAGGAAAACAATGTGAAAGGTGCTATAATATATAGTCCTGCCTTTCGAGCCAGGAAGACAAAACCAAACACAAGTTTTGAAAAAAAATCACAAGAGTTTTTAGGCAGGAAATATCACTTCATGGTCAGTACATTTACCCAGCACAGTAAGACCAATGCTCCATCAAAGGCACTAGAACATTTTACAATGGAGACCAACCATGGTTTTATGATTATCGTCATCAGTTCAAGTAACCACCACAAATAGCTGCAGAGAAAAGGCAAGCTTGCAGAATATCTCAGAGTGAAGGAAAAAAAAAAAAAGACAAGACAAACAAGCTAGGAAAAATCACAACCCACAAAGACTTGTTCCAGGTATTCATTTTACATGTGTTTAGGGGGAAGCACAATCCTAAAGAAGGCAGATACCATAAGTGCCCTTTCCAAAAGCACAAGCATGGCGCAGATAGATGAGTCTTTTCTCTTTTCCGTGATTTATTATTTTTCCCTCACAATTTTATTCTGCCCTTTTTTTGTTTGTTTGTTTAGTTTGTTAAACTATTACAACAGATTCAGAAATCAGACTCCCCTCCCCTTCCAAAACATTAGTTAAGAGGAGCACAAACGGGACCTAAACCACTTTCATTTCCACAAAGCTTTCTGAATATACTGTGCGAATGATGCACATGATGCCACAGAGTACATAACCACAGGAGACATCAAAATGTTCAGAAACAATAAATTTGGCTTTCATATAGCATGAGACATGCTTAAAAAAGATCAAAATACAACTGAAATACTATTGAAATCTCCTTAATTCTTCCTGGTTACTCAGTGAAGAGTATGCTTTAAAAATGGAAGCTGCACTACACTTGCAAGTTTTGGTTTGCAACTGCAAAGGCGGGGGAGGCGCAGTTAAAGCAAAGCCACAGTCGATGGTCACACCATTTCTAAATGGGCTCTGGAGTTTGAAGAGAGAGAAGTGAGTACTCACAAAAACCCACATGATAGAGTGGGATACCTGAGCTAGGAATTGAAAGTCTGAGGACACTGCACAAGGGAATTTCACAGGGCTGACAGGAATCGAGGGAAGGTACTTTTCATTTCTGTGCATAGATAAACCAGAGGAAATTCGTAAGCAGGAGATGGTACCATGACTCATGCTTCATCTTACACAACTGCATGGATACTCGTACCATGATCCAGACTTGGATGATCAGCTAATGGATGGAAAGTGGTAAAGAAAGAAAACAGAAACAATGCTGGTGAGCAGGCAAAAGCTTTAGGAAGAACTTGGAACCATGATACTGTCTCCTTCACCTAAACATAGATACAAGCATTTGGTCAGTGCGCTCCACTGTTCACATGAGCTTCTGCCTCACTCACACTTGTGAGCAGGCATCATGTCAGCTTCACTTTAATGGGCTAAAAGCTCATCCTCCAGTTTGAACTTCTCATCTGGACATCTTTGACAGTCCTTCCGCTGCAATTGACCTCTCCTAAAACAGGTGACTAAGACAGGGTAGATGAATCGGTCTCTGGAAATCCAGGGCTGATTAATCTTGCCAACTGCAAGGAAGTCACGGGAGGAGGTTAGGCGCAGGCATCCAGCTGCCCCAGCACTGCCTAGTGAGAGAAATCCCACCTGGGCTCTGACCTCCCAGCTCCCTGAGCAGTGCATTCTTCCATCTGTGGTTCCTTCCTGGCAGCCAGTGACCTCGTCTCCGACTTCTGAATTTGCCCTCTTCACCTCTGCCTGATAAAAGTGCCCCGTACAATACTTCTGCTATGATAACATAGAAAAGAACCCTGCTCATGAAGCCTCCTCAACAGGACAGACTACTACAAGCAAAGCAAGCCTGTCCTTTGTCCTCTATACTAGCTTCCCACAGAATCAGAGATGCCTCAGCTTACTACTGCTAAAAAACATGCGTAATGCTTCAAGGTGATAACCACAATAATAATATCATTCCTCAGACACACTGGAGCCTACCAGAGTGAGGCTTGTTTGTATAGGAAACCAGGGTAAGGCAACGCTGAGAAAAAAAATCTTTACTGTCTTCTGTTCCAACCGCAAAGCTGCGAGCTTCTACCTGCCATCTCCATACCAGGAGGAGAAGCACAAACAATTAAAAACAAACAGAAAATCTCCAACTGTCAAGGTGTAGACCTACAAAGTCTATGTGCAGGAAGGCAACAAACAGGGTTTACTCAGCTCTGTGGTGCTTGGAAAAAGTATGACTTACAAGCAACATGGAGGAGGAATTGTTCTGAGATGGAGTAGAGGAAAGCTTAATTCATAGCTATGTCCCCCAAATACCATTTGGCAAGCTAAAGCGTGATTAATTTGTTCTACCGTGTTGTGTTGTGTAAGAGGAGGATGCTGAGCCCTAAGATAAGAGCAGGCTAACACCACTCACTATATCACACCATTAAAAGCTCCTTCTTCCAGAGCCCAGCCTACTCAAGGAGGTTACAAACAGCTAGCAATCTACCTTTGGTGTATGATCTTAGATGAAATTGTATCGTTCCTTATATCTATTCATAAAGAACAGAAGCAATGGCCAGGGAATACACACTCTATTAAAAAATTCTTGGATCATGCATAAGTTCTTTTGGTGTTGATATTCTTCATGTACCATGCAAAGAGCAGCGTATCTTTATGGTTTAACCCAGGCAATTTCCATGAAGGAGGGAAAAAAAGTCTTGGTTTCAGAGTCACAGATGCATTATACATTTATACATATTACTCCAGTAAGCTTTTTGTGTCTGATTGGTGTGCACTGCTCCTTCAGCCTGGGCTGAGGTCAGTGGGCCATACTGTGCAGTCCTTACCCAGTTGCTTCTCCTTTTTTTTTTTTTTNGAGTCTGGGAGACATCAGTGAGAAAGCTGATTTAGCAAGAACAGCTGAATAAAAACTTCAAATACTCTTCCTGTGTATGGTCTGCTATCTTTTGAAAGATCTGTTGAGACTTGTGGTAACAAAATGAGGCTTCTCCAGACCCTGTGTTTTGAACAGCACAGACTGAAACACATGGCCAAATCAGCGGCAACTTTTTCTGCACCCCAGATCCCAAAAAGCAAACCAGCACACTGTTCTGTGGAGGACAAGGACTCCTTGCCTCTTCCCAAGCATGTAAAGTGATGAACTCTGCAATGTGGCCTGCAAGCAGCAAACCTGAGCCACTCAGGGCTGGAAGGAGCTCAGGGACTTACTGAGATGCCTTCCTCCCTAGGGCTGTTCAGGAGGCTTCCTCTCCTTATGGGGAGGGAGTGGAGTGTCAGCAGGAATGCTGCTCCTGATGCTTCGCAGCCTCTTGGCAGAGGATAAGAGCCATTGGTGCGTGTAGGCCAGCCTCAGGACGATGTGGGGCTTTACAGATCCCAGCCAATGCGAGCACCGCATGCTCAGAGCAAGGCAGCCCAGCCGCAAGCATTCCGAGCCAGCTTTGAACCTGAGACGGGGGTCTTGGGAGGGGTGAGTGAGGCAGTGGAGGGCCTGCAGTGAGGCAGTGGTGGGCCTGCAGGTGGTAAAGGCACGAATCACAGGAATGAGGTCTGCTTTGAAGGGAAAGTAACCAGAGATGAATGTGAGGAAAAATGTCCTTCTCAATTAGTCTTGGATTCCAGCTACCCAGCAAGAAATGGAAAGCTAACCAGAACTGAGAACATGAGTAATAAGTGGCAGGTACACACCCTCCCAAAAAGGGGAAGATGTTATCCTTACCATAACTCCTGATTGTTTTCCCCACGTTATTAACAGCAACGTGCTCTTATCTGGATGGCACCGCAGCCAGCTGGCCCTGCCCCGTGCTCTAGCTTTGCATGCCAGGGAGACAAATCAACCCTTCTAACCAGATTGGTAAAGACAAAAACAGAGCTGTGTTTTATCTGCAAAACCAAAGGCACACAGCAACCCACATGTCCTCACTACTTGCCCAATCCACGCATAAAACAACCTGCTCCCTAAACTGAGAAAAAGAAACCCTTCTGAGTGTGGAGTCAGACAGATAAAGGACATCAAGGTCTTGCCCACAGAGAAGCTCGTGGTGAGCTGAAAGGCACATGTATGTACTGCTTTGCCTTCAGCAGGTTCCCTTTCACTTTTTCCCAGGTGTGTTGTGAAGCTGCTTCTCCTTAGATTCCATTCCATGGGCTGAGAAACCCCTCCTTTCTGTAGGGGATAATGCCTCTTCTTTTACCCTTGTTTTGGTTTTTTTTTTTTTTCTTTTCAGAGCACCAAAGGTGCCTGAACATGTTCCAGCTTGTACAACAGACCTATAGCAGTTTTCATCATGCTGGATAAAATACATTAAATAACAATGTTTTCCTGATAAAGTATGTAAAATTATGGGATTCATACAAAAAAACCCCTCGATCTTTGTAACTTCTGGGGTTATTTCTTTAGTGTACGATTGAGACCAGAGTACCACTCTGCTAGACATCATACTCATGAAGCTGAAGCTTATACCATTTAGACTATTTCAATGCTGATCGTACTTTGCCTCGCCTTTCAAAAAGCTGAAGATTTCACTATTTGTTTCTCTTAACTAAAATAAATAAATAAATAAATAAAATATTTCCACAAAGGCAAACCTGATGACAACCAATGGGCTGCCAAGAAAAATTACATAAATATCTGAAACAAACGTTATCCTTGTTTCCTCTGAAACAAATGTTATTCTTGCCCATGATACTGACCTCTGAGGCAAGGATTGCTTTGGAAGCATCATCTCCCTCATGCTATTTAAAGATGGGGGTAGGGAAAAGCTTTTTCAAACAGTGTCAGACTGGACATAGTCCACCTTTCATCATATTTCAAGTGGATTGCCTTTGAAATGCAGGTAGAGTAAACCATCTGACACCAACCTTCTCACATCATTTGCTAAGGTTTTTCTTATCATATAGAAATGTTATAGCTGGTCCTGAAGATTCAAACATACAACGGCATACAGGCTCACATCTGCACATGCACAGATCTGTGGTATTTCTAGCCTAATACTAGGAAGACTCCAGATAGATTTGTGGCTAGGCCAGAGTCCAAATTTGGGGAGGGGGGAAGTGCTTATTAAGATTACAATTAAGATCACAATTTTCAAAGATAGAGTATTTAGACAAAGAAATCTTGTTAATTTTACTGCAAGGTGAATATCTAAACACCCTAACTGGCTTTGAGAATGGGAGAATTAATCTCTTAGTAAATAAGTTTCCAGCTTCCATTCTCACCTGACTGAAAAAGCCTAAACTCTCCTTTGTAGCTCTCCGAACCTTTTCTTGCTGTAGCTGTCACCTGAATATGAGCCAGCAGTGTGCCCAGGTGGCCAGGAAGGCCAACGGCATCCTGGCTTGCATCAAAAATAAAAATAGTGTGGTCAGTAGGTCTAGGGAGGTGATAGTGCCCCTGTACTCGGCATTGGTGAGGCTGCACCTTGAGTGCTGTGTCCAGTTCTGGGCTCCTTACCATAAGAAGGACACTGATGTCCTTGAGCGAGTCCAGAGAAGGGCAGCCAGGCTGGTGAAGGGGCTGGAGGGAAAATCCTCTGAGGAACGGCTCAGGGACCTGGGGATGTTTAACCTGGAGAAGAGGAGGCTGAGGGGAGACCTTATCACTACCTACAACTACCTGAAGGGAGGTTGTAGAGAGGTGGATGATGGGCTCTTCAGCCAAGTAATAGGAGATAGGACAAGGGGAAATGGCTCAAAGCTGCACCAGGGCAGGTTTAGATTACATCTTAGGAAAAAAATTTCACTGAAAGAGTCGTCAGGGCCTGGAAGAGGCTGCCCAGGGAGGAGGTTGAGTCAGCATCCCTGGGTGTGTTTAAAAAAAGGGTAGATGAGGTACTTAGGGATATGGTTTCGCTTAGAACAGGAACGGTTGGACTCGATGATCTTAAAGGTCTTTTCCAACCTTGTGATTCTGTGATTCTGTGTTACTGCATACAGACCAGGAGAACCTCAGTATAAACAGGTTGCTCTCGTTTCACTTTCCAACATGAGTGGCATTAAAAAAAGAGCATTCTGTTTCTCTAAAGTGTTGCCATTGGGAAGGGATTCTTTCAAAACAACTATGCTTGGTTTTCATCATGTTAGAGCAAATTCAGATCAATTCTGCTGAACTCATTGAAATTATCTCCATATAAATCTGGTTTCAATGAGACAGACTTGAAGTAAAACAAATAGATTTTTTTTTTTTGAACAGTCATTGTCAAGTTAATGTTTCTCATGAGTAAACTCAGAGGGCCAGACTCACGACCAATTTTGATGTCATTGCATCTGCTTACATTAGCGATACATTTGGCTCAGAATCTTTTCAAGTAGTGTATTACCCAGACAGTAGATCAATAAACAACACAGATAAACAAGTATCTTCGCTCTAAGCGTGCGAGCATTTCTGCAGAGGAAGGAATATGACCGTTAGGATGTTCTTTAAAACATAAACATGTCATTACCCAGATGTTTAACTCCCCTCTTCGACGGCACAAAAATAAATACAAATAAACACTTTTTAAAAAATCTGGTTAACGTTCTTCAGAGCTACTTATCAAACTATTACTTTTTCAAGGCAAGGAGATTGTATCTGCATTCCTGCTTCTTCATTACCACGCACTTGGTATTTTTTGGTCAAATGATCCTCGAAGCTGAGTATACCCAAGTCCCACTGGAGACAGGGAGCACCTTGGAGGGCTGATGACAAAGCTGGATACTCATTTAGCATCCTCAGCTGTTGTCAGATTCAGCCAACGTTTATGCAGGTAACCTATCCAAGGGATGGGCTGTACACAATTAGATGGAATACAGTGACATAAAAGTCACCATTTTTACGGCTGTAAAAGATGTATTTTTGAAAGATTTTTGCTTATTTATGGATATCTTAATAGGCATAATGCAATTCTGCCAAGAATATCCACACAGGACACTCAGTAGAAATCTGTGCAATGTTTTTAAGAAACCCACTTCCATTAAGCAACTGATCTTTGTCAGCCCTGTGAGTGCTCACCATAAACGAAGTTCACTGTATCTGTTCACAATACCTATTTCTTTCCTTCCTCCTGCAGCCTGCGGCACCAGTAATGTACCTGGGGCTTCTTAATCCCTTTATTTTCCACTGTCTGGCTACTTACTGCCCTGCCAGGCTTTGCCCCAACACCTACAATGGTAAAAGCTCTTAAGACTTTGTTGGGAATAACAGGAGCCAGGCAAGGAAAGTCAGCTTCAAGCACAGAGACTGGGAAGTGACTGGCAATGGGAGGGATTCTTTAGGCAGTGATGGAAAGTGTTAGGGTGGAAGAAGAGAAAAGCATAGGAATAGAAGGGAGCCAGATATCTGACTGGAAAACTCAGGAAATGTTAAAGCAAAGAAAAAAGGGAGGTTAGAAATACACTAGTCCATGACCTGTGTATTTTCATGAGTTAGTTGCAGGAGCAGAATGAATTTAGGAGGAAGGAGCTGGCTAGTAAATGATGAACAGGAAGACTTCAATTGAAAAAGAAAAAATGCAGTGGGAAAGGAATACATATTCTTTTGCTTTGACTCATTTCTTTTGCCTTTGGGTTTGGTTTCTGGGGTTTTTTTGGGTTGTGGGGTTTTTTCAGTAAGACCTGGTGGGGATTTGCTCTGCCAGGGGCACTTCACAGTGCTACATACTCAGGGGCATTGCTGAACCAGCAGGGAGAACATTGCTGGGGTATGGTCAAGACAGCGATGACCCAGGCAATTAAAATGCATGGAAGCAGCATGTATTTCTTACAAACAAGAACTTTTCTGAGTGCTCTGCCACAAAAAAACCCCAACTTTGTGCTGCATAAAGAGGCTTCCGTGACATCCAGCTCCTACATACACTTCAAAAGAGCCCATTTCTTTAGCCACAGAAGAATTTAAACTTCATTTTTCTAAGCTTTCAGGTTCTAGCTACAGCTTTATGGGAGAAAAACATATTGACTTTTGCATTTTGGCATATGCTACAATTTAAAATTTCAGGAACTCTTGTGTTTAATATTTTTCTTCCTTTAGTTGTTTTATATTCCTTTTTCCCCATACATATTTGGAGATTGTCCCAAGAAATTAATTAAACTTGAAGGACATGATATTTGTTTCTTGCTCCAACCTCTTTCCCAGATTCCTGGTGCTGGGTGTTGCCCTTAATTAACAGCATTTTTGTTTGAAATCACATACTTAATGATCCCTATGTTCTCACTCTTTGTTTGGTTTAAGTTTTTCCTATTTCCTTCTTCTGTTTCTTGTTTGTTTTGTTTTCTTGTTGTTAAAAAATGTAAGTATATTTATTTGCAAAGACTATACTGTTTATCCAAGTGAATAGTATCTTTAAGTGGAAAAAGCAAAGCCAGGCCAATTTCACTGCTTCTTTACTGTCTCAGCTTAATAGTTCTGTGGTTTCTTCTTTTTTTTTTTTCCTTTCTGTGTGTGTTTCTAACTCCAGCTGTGCAACACACATCAAACCAGTCTGTGGTTATACTTCTTGGTAAACTATGCTACTTAACATTTCATTTAAAAAACAATTAGTCTTTCTTCCCCCCCCAGAAAACAAAATGAAACTACAATAATATTCTTTCAGTTATATCCACAGATACTGGATAATTGATTTCCGCTGTACATTAAAAAAGCATTTTTCTTTTTTTGTTGGCAACACCAGATCTTTTTAATTTAATTAATCTTTCAAAAGGTAAACTGATTCAATTAGGATAACTTTTAAATGGAAATAGTGAGATGCAGAAGAAAGCATTATTCAAAGTTGGTTAAAGGATCTCGTGTGACTTCCCCATGAGAGGAAAGCAGCCCACTTTAAATCAGCCAAGTTTCATCAATAAAAGGAGAACGAGACCTAGTGGAATCACTCTGGAGCTGAGCTGCTTGCAAAAATCTTTTCTTTCTCATGGCAATTTTAAAAAAATTTTTTTTTTTTTAATATAAAGACACTCCTCCCTCCACTAAAGCCAGGCACACTTTGTCAACAACTGCAAACAAGACACCATCCTATGAACTATTTAGGGGTGCAAAATCAAGTGGAACTCTTGCAATAGAGAATGGATCTGACAGTAGTATAAACTGCTTAGGGCTACATTTTGTCTTGAACAGGCAGCAATGTTATGGTACCTTCCTAGGAACCTTCGTTCCTCAGGACCTCCTTTGCTGTAGGTGGACAACGTGCTGCCAACTGCCCTGTAATCATTTGAGATATACAATGCACATGTGAGATAACCATCATTCCTTTCACATCCCTCCTCACCTCCCCGCTCTGCAGACACAAAAGGAAGAGGACTGTGTGAGGATGGACAGTGACTTCACATGAGGATGAACATGAGGAGAATCAGCCAGCGCAAGCAGTGCAAGCCAAGGACTCTGAAATCTGAAAGAGTCCAGGACTAACACCTACGATCTTTAAAGCACCTACCCACTTCAACAGTTTACTAAGGTAGCAACAGTACTTTTATGGGACCCAAAAATCATCCTTTCTTTCTCATTAGGAGTGAGATACTGTTACCCTAAAACCAGCAAGAAACAGTAATTCTACTTGCCTTGCTCAAAACCAGTCATTTTTTAAAGAACAGACTACTATGGTCACTACTGGAGCCCCAAAACCCAGGGAAATCTGCTCTTCATTAAGGCTTTGGATCATATGCAGTTCATCTGCATGCATGGGACTCCACTGATACTGGCTTGTGGGACTGATAGGCAGAATAAACCTAGCATGTAGCCCCATTCATTCTGCATTTGTCCAGCAGGTATATTTCAACCTGAGGTTGCAAACAGCTTAAAATGCAGGCCCTGCCTGTCTCATGATTCATGCCCAGACCCCCTACAGATGCCAGTGAAGGGGGGCCCATAGGAAGTGCAGGTGTGTGTTGCTTGTCCTCATGAATGAAGGTTACCGCATCTCCTTCAAACCCTATTTTTCTTAATCATCAGGAATGACACCTGCTTTTGGCAGAGACAACTTGAGTCAGCGAAAAGATGATGGGGAAATGACCCTCTATTTTACCTCTGAAGTGACCAGGTAATCCTGTGTCCTTCTTACAAAGCAGAAACCATACTGCTTTTACATTTAGATAAAAGGGAAATGGAATGCATCCAACAAAAAACATCAGCCATCCTTCAGCAGACCACAGAAGTCAGACAGATGCCAGCACTACAGGAGGTTCACTTAGGTAGACTTGAGAAAAACTACTGAAAAGAGCTTTTCCAGAATTCAACCCCCCTATTTTTGCAATAAAGAATTACAAAGTCTCTGAGAACCAGAGCTAGCAGAGTATGGATGACACTCAGAAATTCCCAAGTAGTGAAACCTAAAGGACTGGGGTTTAGAGTGGTCAGCCAAACAGACTTTTTGTTGATGATGTAATACTTGTAACTTGATAATCTGCTTGAGAAATGTGATGAAGATGTTGTTCTGGAACTGTTTTAAACTGCCTTGGAGCCTGCATGTGTATTTGCAGCTGAACAGTTAAAATAAATCCATGTTAGAAAAACACCAATGTCTTCATTACTTGAGCTTAACGCATAATACAAAGCCCCATCTCTCTTCTCAAGCTCAGCAGTTTAGCTTAACAGGCCAGACAGCATTGTTGACAATACAAATTACTGACTAATTCCTTTCACACACCTTGATAAGGAGATAAGATAAATGGAGACATGCTACAGGTGTTTACACTGGTGTGACACCTTGGTGTCCCTGACAGTACCATGTCCGGCTCTCTCCTCCTCTGTCAAGAACTACCAGTACATATTTACTTAGAAGTCATTGGATGAGGAACAGGAGGGGATGATACCCATTCCTCACACCTAGTAACATTGCTCAGACCATGACACAGTGAAAGGTGGATCACTGTTTTGTCCTGGTGAGGCTGGGCCATGGTGGTGAAGAAATAGGAGCTGGACAGGGAAAAGAAAAAAGCAAAACAAAAGGCTTTCCTCCCTAAGTTAGGAAAATGGGTACTCTTCCTGCTCCCAGCCCTGTTTAGACACATTATTCAATGATCTAAATGGACAATTCATCCTTGGGGCAGGAAGCAGGATCCATTCCTTCTGTTTTGAGGCAAGTCCACTCCAAAAAACCCCTTTGCTATCTCAGTCCTGCAAACTGCTAATCAGACTCTGGGATATCAACCATTAGAGCAGCTTACAACTTGATACTGAAAAAAAAAATTATCAGCACTCTAACAAATTAGGCAAGTATAGAGTTATCCTCCTTCTACCCCCTTTCTCTCCCCCACCCCAAATTCTTTCTGGGAACAGATGTTCAAGTACCCCTGTTCCACCATCACTATTCTTGTATTACACCTAGCTTTTCTATGACATTCACGTAATGAGCATAGTTACAGTTCTGGTAAGAAGATCATGTATTCAATATGCCTCATGACGTCCCACATAAAGCTGTACCAGCATGTTTTCAGAAGGTAGAAGGAAGGTGCAAACACAATAGAAATAATAATCAAGCAACCTTAAGCAGTGGGGGAAGGAAATGAGCTAATTTCCAAATGCTCAGTGCCCAGTCATGGAGACCGAGGGCAGGTAAACAGGAAAAGAGAGGAAGGAGGAGGTCATTACACCTTTGGCTAGAGAAGCTTCTCGGGGCAGTTGTTTGGAGAGGCTACTGTGCTTCTCTTTAAGAGGTGAGGAAAGATGTAGGCTGAAGAACTGTTTGACACAGGCTAGTTCTTGAGTGGGTTATGGAGTCCATATAGTCAGCCGTATAAGTCAGTTGAAACACTGTGATGAATGAAAATTGTCCTTAGGTGTTTATTAAGATTATGCATAGTCCTGCTAAATGCATTTTTATTCTTTTATGTTTCTGTAATTATTGTAAATCTACATTTTTCATTCTTACTTTGAGTTATGGGTAAAAATCCATCTTGGCTAGTGATGAAGTTGATTCTTAGCAATCTGACTCACAGAACACTTGCGGGGAGAAGATGAAATCTCCCCAGTCTCTGCACCCTCACACCTCATTCCATTTATTTTCCTCTGAATAGTGGGGGCTGAAACCTGGAAGAATGCTAGGTCAGATCTGTTAATCGGGCTAGACTCACTGAGGGTTGATGGTGATTTGCAGAGCAAAAGCCCACAGGCTGAGAAGTCAGCAGAAGAGAGCGCTGCCATGTCAAGGCACAAAGACAGGCTTTTCTCCATACCAAGGGTATCAACGAGAGTTGCCAGGGGCATATTCCATAAATCGATTTGGGAGTTTGGTGCTTAGCCATGCAATACACAGCCTGCCTAGAGAGGCTTTGGGGGTCATGATCCAGGACAATGTTGTCATGCTTCCATGCAAAACGTGTCCTAGGGGTGAAAGCAGAGGATGCTTTGGACACCACTACCTCTACGCAGATTAGCACAGGCCCAGCAACGTTTAGGCATCTGAAAAGCCCTTAAGTCTCTTAATGGACCTTCTCTTAAGCCTTAAGAAGCAGGGAGGTAGGACCAGGGAATCTGAGGAATTTGTTGATTAGATGGCTTCTATTATCAGTGGGCATTTTGCAGGATCCTAGACTTAGCTGTCCTGTTGGGAATGGTAGAAACAGGGTACTGATGGTACTATGGGTTGTCTTCCCTCACAGTTCAAGGGACATGTTGGGATGATGAAGCGTAATTTAAGTTTGCCTGCTCCTGTTTCAGGGAATCAATGTCTGTATCTTTGCATTTTCATGTAATTCTTTTTTCCTCTGCTGCTTATATTTTTCTCTCCTTATCCCAATGATCCAAAAGCATTATTTTCTCTCCAATTTCTTCCCACAGATGGCAGGGTAGGAAAATTGAAAACAGAAGTCAGAGACCTTGGGAGTATAATGAAAACGAAATTGTGTGCCTCCAGATTAAAAAGAGAAAATGTATTAAACCTTTAAAAATACAGATTAATCAATTATGTATGCAAAAGAGGACACAAGAATTACAGTCATGAAAAGCAAAAGGAAATTCAGAAGTAGAGTATATGCCTCTGGGATCCTCCTGACTCAAATCCAGCAAAGGGATGTATTTTCCCTCCATGCATGCCCATAAATCCCATGAATGTCAAAGGGACACTGCTCATTTAGAATAGGCCCAAAATTTAGGTTTAGAGAAAAGGAAAAGAAAAGAGGTTTCATAAAACATTATCATAACAGCAACAGCTTTAAAATTTTTAAGCACATTTCAGTTGCCATCAAGTGGGGGGAGAAAAAGATGGAACTGAACAACTTCTCTCTCATTGCTACGACTCCCACAGCAGAGAACATGAATTTACAGACACTACAGGCACCTCTATGTTGGCTTTCATTACGCATTATGCAAGTGGAAGAGGCCTGTGGCAGTCCAAAATGGATGCACCAAGGAACAGTACAGAGAAGTACCTTGGAAAGGATGCCTCGTGCTCTTTAGGATAACCTGGCCTGCCAGCAATACTGTAAGAAAACAAGAGATCCAAACGCCACCACCTACATTTAGTGTCCAGTGTTCTGCTGCTGCAATCCTTGGGAGATACTCAGAGTGTCCTTCAGGTAAGTAAAGTAAAATAAAGAACACCAAATAAAGTAAAATAAAGTAAAATAAAATAACACCAAACAAATGCACCCATGGCTTAATGCAATGGTCTTAATGCACCCATTTAGATATGTGTGCTTAGAGGGCCAAATTTCATCTTACCAAATAGTCTGGAACAGTAAACTAGTTCTTAAAACTAACATAAAAGTAAATCCTCACGGTGCTGCTGGTGCTTTCCTAACAGTCTTCTATTATTCTGACTAGGTTTCCAGGACCACGTCTTTTACCATGAGGACTGAAAGCCTTACAGTTGTGTTGACAAATCATCTGTCACATTTGTATAATTTTATATAAAAACACAGGCTGACAGATCTGGTGATGTAAGTCCCAACCCTTACTGTTTCGACCAACCCCCAATACCTAAAGACCATTTTAATTAGTGTTAAAACAAAAGGAACAGAGTATTTTTCCTAGGCCCTTTTCCCAAACTCCTCTGAACTTATCCCAGATTTACTGTAAAACTAGAATGGTTACTTGCCTTTAAAAACTCTTGCAGGAGAGCTACTCTATATCTTCACCACTCTGCTGGTTAAAAAACTTCTAATTTTAAACACAGATATATTTGTGGTCAGCTGTATTCCTCTGGTTTTGTATCAAAACTGACCTGACTAACACTGAAATAATGCTTTTCCTACCTGCTATTTATCCTCCCTACATCCATGGAATGACATACTTCTCCTCCCAGATTTTGCTTTGCCAAACCACCCTGCTTGCATCTCATCCATCAAAGCTACCACTCCCGGATCATCCTACCAGTTCTTTTTGTATCTGTTCTAGATTCAGTTAATGTTTCCTAATATGAGAGGACACAACTATAAACACAGTAATTCTAGCTGGCTCTTACTCATACCTTACACAACACTATTACAAGTTCCCTATCTCTACTGGAAATGCCTCACCAGTGCAATTGGGATGGCGTGTTACTGCTGCGGTCATGTATCCATCAGCCTTTTTCCACAGTCATCAGCAAGCCAAGAGCTCCTAGGGCAGAAATGCTAGTTATTAGACCCCAAATGGACATCTTCTACTCTAAACTATTACCCCATTACGATTAACCTTGCTTCTCAAAATCATTCATGCAATTTTTTTTCTGTAGGGAATTCTGATCCTCCAGTTTGGAAGGTCTAGAAAACTTTGTTAATAGAAATCTAATTGTACCATTCATTAAGGAAAATCTTAAATAAGGTCCCACACTGTCTGCTGATATACTCTGCTAGGTAAGCTTCAGAAATCACTGAATTTTTCATAATTAGAGTAAAATAATGCTATTTCTGTAGAGGAGAGAACCACATTTGTCACAGTCAGTAAAAAGTGAAGATTAACAAACAGAAGAGATGGCTATACTGACGTCAAAGAAGATTTTAATTCTGGTTTCCTCCTGTTCCCAAGGAATCTTTAGGTATGCATAAACTGTGAAAGAAAAATATCTTTCCTTATCGAGGTATCTTTCTTTCCATAGTGTCAGAACTGGCCATACTAAATACTTCACATTTTATTCCATACAGAAAGCAGCTTAACGCTGTTTACATTATGGAAGCTTTTGTGTAAAGCCCATAGTTATGACTGTTATTCAGGTGTTAGTGCAGGTGGTGTGGAATTTCACCAAGATCTCTGTGGAGACTGCATCACTTCGGCACTTGGTCTTTCGCTATAGGCTGCATTACAGCTTGCAACAACAGCAAAATGCAAATATGCCATTTTATCTTTGTCCATACACTGAAGCATCTGCTAGTTTTAATGGCTATCAGCAACTTCTTAGAAATGAAACTAAGTTTAACTCATACAACATTTCACGAAGAATCCTGAGAACAGTTAACACAATCTCATACACAGTTTTGTACAGTAAATTTCGTTTTCATTTAATTTATGTTCGATTTACTTTTCCTCTAATATTACGTATAGGTATATCATTCCTACCATTTTTCCCATGAGAAGTATATCAGCTGATGGAATTTTGCCTCCAGAAGAAGGATAGGGTTTTTTCACTCCATATCTTTATTTCCATGTTGATTTTTTTCTCCCACTTAATATCCTCATCTTATTTTGGCTTTATTTCCGTACTTCTGAATCCACTTGCAACCTGTGATCTTATTTGGGGAAACAAAATGAGTTAATTATGTCAAATACAGAGAAAAAACCCTAAACAACCTAAAAAGATACAGATAAGCAAATGTTAACCTGGTGTGTATATCTGGGGAAAACACACTATCTTTACATTTCCTGAAGAATCAAACCCTGCGACTTTTGTGAAAGGAAGCAAAGTATATTGAGAAAATTGTCTTTACTGAGAGACTTCGTAAGTTTTGCCATTGTGCAAGAGAGGAAAAAGACCTTTGTTGCACAGTGGTGTTAACCAGTTGTACATGCTATGTTTGTGCAGTCCTGCTATATTACTTAAATACAAAATAATTATCACACACTTTACTAAAAGCCGAGCAATGTCACAATTATATCCACACACCATGGTAAGCACCACAGTATTCTAATCATCCAACAACTAGAAGCATTTCCCAATTCCCTTTCCAATTCCCTTCAACATTAAGGAATATATCCCTACATGTATACACACACTGACTTAACGAGGCAACTTAAAAGAGATGTTCAGCCATGGCAGAGACTGTCGTGAAGGAAGCAGAAGTGAGTATTTGGGGCAAGGTCCTATTACGTTAGGTGCCAACTCATTCCAAGTTGGTTGCAGATGGATAATAGGTAGTACACTGTGATTTCCATGCAGCAAATGGGGGTTCTGGGAAGAGATGCTGCATGCTCTCAGTGGTTCTCAAGCTGTTTCCATCTCCCTGACGTTGCCCTTCCAGTGACCTCCTTTCTTCAGAATTTATTTCAAAAACTAAAATAGCCTTTCCAGGCTACTTTGAAATCAGCTTACTTTAGGATCAGCTTACCTTAAAGTAAACAAAATTAATATACATGTGTACAATGATAGTCATCTGTTTGCAAAGTTTCTAAATCAGCAGTTATTGCGATCACTCAGCCTTTTTCTCCTGTGTGGACTTAACTCACAATCAATAATACAATACAATATTAATACAATACTAATACTTCAGTAACAGTGGTTGATGTCCCAATAGCTTATTCTTGCAGTCTGCTTTTGTTCTCTGAAATACAGATCAACTTACCAACAGTGACTGCCATGTGAAGGCACTACTCTGCATTAGAGGTCCAACGTAGCTACCTGACCTATCTGTTTTTACAGGATTGATTTCAATCTCTGTTCTTAAAATTCTCCTAATTCCCCTATTTCAGTGCAGCTCACTTTATTTTCAGTAAGCCTTTTTTTTCCATATCTTTCTAAGCCCTAGCTTAGACAGAAAGCATTCTCTTTAAAATATCAGGTGTTTTTAAGACCGTGCAACAAATTGTGGTCTGCAAAGACAACATATTAAGTCACAATTTTAATAGGGCTACTTGTCCTCATCAATTGATTCATCCAGAAATCCAGCTATACAATCAAGGAGTCAGATGTCTGTGGCATTCCCTGGAAAGCACTACCAATACCAAATTATACATTCCCCTCACCCCAAACTGCAGCTAATTTTCTTCTGCTCCATATAACACAGGCAACATTTGTTAAGTATCACAATACAGGCGCTATTCAATGGAAGCTTTAATGTGAATTCAACATATTCATTAATTTACAGAAATTTTCCCCAAAAAGCACACATTTGACAATGTGCAAGAAAGATTTGTCTCATTTCATACTGTTTCTTGATGACTGTAAGGCATGTGTTGGTTTTTTCACTTTGGTGTTTAGCACTTCTGCTGTTCAAAAGCTGGTGTTTGTGTTCCACAGCACGTGCAGAAGTGCTGGGGAAAAAAAAAATCATTTCACTTTTGAATAAACATCAGAAGTCTCCTGAGAAAGAAAATGAAAAGTATTTGAAGGTATTTTAAACCATCACTTTCAAACCTAGATGAACTTGGAAGGTCAAACCCCGAATCTCCAGCCTCACTCTTTCAGCACAGAGCAAAGGGTCCTGGAGACCTGGCTCCCTGAGTAGTCACTCAGGCAAGATGTTTGTAAAACAGGCAAGATTTCATCAGGTTGTCTTTAGCGCTTTGTCAGAAGGGTTTTGAATGGGGTAGACTCCTGGAAAATATTCTATTTTAAAAATATTAGCTTTTTCTGAGGGATTTTGAGGAGTTTTCTGCTGAAGCAAGATGCAGATGCAATTCAATGGGGTGTCACTTTTCTCGAGGATGAGACCATGATGCACTTGAGATTTTAAATTCAAACCATGAAGACATGTATTAGTGAAGAATATTGCCATGAACAAAATGTGACCTTCAAAACTATTCTGATGAAAAATGACCCTGCTTATTTCTAGTTCTGTGTTCTCCAATGGTCTCCTACCTTTCAAAAAGGTCAATGCCAACCCAGAAACCCATATGTCTTCAGAACTTCTTCTTTTCCTTTCTTCCTTCCTGTAGTCTTCCAATTTCAAAACAGGTTCTATTTTTCTTTACAAATGTGCTGCTTTGGAAACCTGCACTGAAAACTGAGCTGCTTCAATTAACATGTCTTATTTGTCTGTGTTTCTGTGCTTAGGTCTTCAAAGCAGATCTTCAGGGCAAATTCTCGTGGATATCTATTCCCAAATGCATTTCCCACAAATAGCCTGTAAGATATTTAAAAATCAGATATTTTGTTTAACATTCTTTCTAGCTGACCTTTTGCTTGTGATGGTGACCTCATCCTATCCTTTCTTTCAGTCTCAGTGTTTTCCTCTTATCTGTTCCCTTCCTCTTTCCTTCACCTCCCATTCTCATTTGGTTCTTTTCTCTCCTCACACCACAAAAATGCCTTGTTTCTCTTCCTATCTAAAATCTCCCACCTTTCACCCCACTTGTGTCTATAATTTCTACCCCATCTCTCTTTTCACTGTACACAGGCTGAAGATGCTCTTTACAACAACTCCCTGAAATCATCCCTTCTGGCTCTACCTTATATTCCCCATGTGCTCTCTTCCCCTTTTACCTCACAGAAATCATAATGGCCGTTCCCTACCTAATCTCAACATTCCTACTTCATCTTCATCTTCCTGGACCTGTCACTAACACTAACAAACTCTTGACCTCCTCTCCTTTCTCGATTCCCAACATTCTCCCTTCCCTTTTCTTCAAAGTATCTTTCCTTCTCCTGCTTCCTGTAGGCATTCCTCAGGATTCCCTTCTCTTCCTCTTCTATACATTGTCTGTGGGTAATTTCATGCATCCATGCAAACAAACCACAATTTCCACAGTACAGATTTAGAGCTCCCTTCAGCATCAATTTATTCCAGACATGTCTCCTTCTATCCCTATGGGAATCTTGGCCAGTTTCTGCACATCACCAGTTTAGGGTGACTAAAAGCCCTGAATGTTCATAAGGCCTTTCCCTTATCTCCATCTTTGATCACGGTGAGCAACGCCGCTTCCACCCGTGGATGTTCACGTGCAGAAACAGGAGGTCCCATCTTCTCGCCCATTTGTGTTCTGATTCAGCCCGCATTGGGTTCCCACACACCATTCCTAAACAATAGTCCTTATTGTCTCTACTTACTGCTGAAGTTCTTGTCCTGCCGCTCATCTCGATTAGCGCAATGCCCTTTTCTCTGGCCTTCACAAAAGCACTCTTGCCCTGCTCATTTTGGGGCCCAGCTATATAAATCATTTTCCTGGCCTGTTGTCCTGACTATACCCATTATCTTTGAACCCTTTCAATGATTCCTTTTTCCTCTGGGACATCAAGCTTATTGTGACTCTCTTAACTTTCAAAGCCCTTCATGGCTTACTCCCAACTTGTCACTTTTTATTCACTATCAAAATATAAATGCCCAGCATCAGTCGGCCCCAGATGCCAGCTTCAATTGATCAATTTGTTAAATTTTCCAACAAGCATCTTTTGTGCTTTCTCCCTTGCTGCCCCTCAGGCTTGAGAAGAGCCTGCATGTGCATTCATAAAACCAACTGTTATCCTCCTTTGAATCCCTTATTAAAATTCTCCTTTGCCAAAAACTTGAAAATGGTTAGCTTACAGGCGCATGGAAAGCACCCCCTAGTATGATCTCATTATTCCCTTGTTCTTATCCATCTGTGGTCACCGGTCTTATATTTTGATCATATTATTCTAAGCCCCTGGGGACAGAGGCCGGCTGTTTCATGCTTCTGCCGCACTTAGTGCACGGAGGTTCTAGACCACAATTTGAACTGCAAGGTGCTGTGGCAACACAAATGAGGGAGAAAGCCCGTGTCAAGAGAAGCAGCAGGCTGGTTCACGAGGCTACCTCTGAGGAGCAAGCCAGCAAGCAGCGCAGAGTGATTCCTTTTAACAGTTTGTATGCACATTTGCAAGAAACTTCCTGCTGGCTTCCCTCGGTGCAGAGAGGAAGACTGGGCTGCCTGTTCTGGCTTGGACAGCCAGGCACAGGAACAGGACCAAGACAGACAAGTAACACACGAGTAAAGACCTTTACATATTCATGGCTATAAGATAAACACCGGCTGTGTTTTCTAGAAACACAGCTTTGGAAACGCTCGCACAGCCAGTCACAGCAAACAGAGTATCAGACATCTCAAGCAGGTTTGAGCTCCCTTCCAGTGTGTAAAAAGTTGCATACTTTCTTTCTCCAGGTTTCTCATTCATTTATTCATCTGTCTATCTATCTACCTACCTACCTATTTATTTTTCAAACAGGGCTGGGATCGATAATTATTTCAAACTAGTCAGTGGTACAATAATAACAACCTGTTATTTCCCTGCTGCTTTCAAGCACCCATCTCATTAGCAGAGCTAAATTGTTCAGCATTTCTTTCCATCCCGAGGTTGTTGGGCAAAGCTTTCTGCTAAACTTTTTGAAGGCAGAGCTAGGATAGAAAAAAAAAAAAAACGCAAAACAGCCAACTCAAGTACACAGTGCACTGACTGTGTGCTCTCTGGGGGTGCTGTCCAGAGCACTCCTGGCCTTCCTTAATTTTAAAGAGATGGCTTGGACATAAAGTACCCTACACCATATCCAAGATTTTAAAGTAACCGCAGCTTGCCCTCTTATAATTAAGCCACTCCCCTCCATTAACTTTCTTTCTAAGTTCTCTGTAACCAAAATTGCAGTGTCCACAGTAAAAGAATTCAGGAGCTTTATTCTCTTTCATTATAGCTAGACTTTTGCTTCATCGGTGATTCTCAAAAAGAGGATTGTTAGTGGTGGTTTTCTCGCTGGCTTAAAATCACAACACCTATTTCTGCTTTTGTACGCACAGCTCACTAGAATGCACACTGCTTCCAGGACAGTGTTTCTCCTGCTCTGGGCTCGTTTCACAGGACATCTCTACTACTTGTGTACCTTAGACCTGTGCTTTGCAGGAGCTTCATCTTTTCACCCTTCTGAGGTCAGGCCAAGTGCTGCAGGAACAGCGCCCGCTGATTAGAAGCTGGGTGCTTGATGTTTGCCTTTTGCAGTAATCAGGCTGGAGAAACAAAGAAAAAATTTATGTGACACATGAAAAGCTTTGGGTTTGTTTTGACTTAGATTAACTCAATTATGCTTAAAAAAAAGTTAAGTTCCAATAAGGAGAAATAAGTAAATTTACATAGAGATTAGGTAATAAAAGGTCTGTTGCGCTGTATTCTCATTGGATGTCATAGCTTGCACTCCAAGTCAGAATTACAAAATACCACTTTGAAGGGGATATAGGTGTCTCAAGTTCCTTTTTAATTTATTTTCTTTTAAAATTTTACCTAAGACCTTACTGCCTTTGCCTTGCCACTCCAAGTGCTGTATGTGCATCGAATCCTTATTGCTGTGCTTTCAAGCTGCAATGCCCCGCAGGCTCCCCCTCCCTCTGCCTTGTATCCTATTTGAAGACCTTAATGAAAGGACCCGGTTCCAGAATCACAGCAGCTTGTCTGCACAACCAAATTCCATCTCCTAATGAGTTCCTCTAAATCTGCCATCAGGTGACTTTATTGACTCTATGATCATAATGAGGTAGCAGCCCACTTTCTGCAGGTTTTTTTTGCTGGTTTCAAGCCTGAAGTTCTCCTCTGCTCACAGACCTGGGCTGATATTTAATGATCAGGAATCAAGCAGGGTTTTAATGTTTGCAAGAAATGTCCCTGAAGTGCAAAAAGCCCCGGACAGCAGTCTTGAAACTTTCCAGAGCCACATGACTCTCTAATGGTATACTAACAAACAGGAAATCAGCCCATCAGTAGCTAATTGATATATCTGAAGGTTTAATTGCTTCCCCATTAGAGAAGGTGATGCAGTATTCAAGTTGCCATTAGAACAAACACACTTTTTTAATACATTAAGATTTATCTGAAACACGTATCCCTCGGTTTCTCTATCTAATTTCCAAATCCTCTGCAGCTTAGTTTGAAACTCTGCATCTCCCAACGTAGTTTCACTCTTTCATTCCAGGGTAATTGGAACATATGAATAGGTACAAGCTGTTCAGGAAAAAAAACATGCAATCTTTAATGAGTGCTGTGCAGGCTGTCCAGACACACATGGAGTCCCATTACCCTCGGGAACCTAGGAGAAATTTTAGTTAGTGACAGCATCTTCCTACGTGGCTGTAAAGCATCAGGCACACTTTTGTTCTCATATATCTAATAAGGAAGGAGATGGAGGTGTGGAATATGAAAGTGAAGAGGCCACCTGCCTCTGACTGTTTTGTCAGGCTTTTCTTTAACTTTCTCACTTTCTCACCTGTAATATTTAAATAGCTTTCATTCACTCCTTATCTAACAAAAAAAATGGATGATGCCATTTTAATGACATTTGAATACTGCAGATTCCACTCAGTCCTGAACACACATAGAAGTTGATCAAATCTCATTCAGGGTTTGGAAATGTTTATCTTCACCTTGTTTCCCGCCCCCCCCCNNCCCCCCCCCCTTCCCCCCCCATTTTTGGTCTTTGTTTCATTTGAAATTAGAATTCAGGATGTCCAAGCACCAGGACAACATCTGTTCTCAAGGTAATTCTCTTTCAAGCCTTAGAAGCAACCTCAGAAAGTTTGCAATATCCAGTGTGGTTTTGCAAACTGGATAGAAACCTTCATAAAAACTCTCAGCTTTTGTAATCTGTAGACTGAACAGAAGTAAACTTGAGGTTCAGATCTTCTCTCCACTACTTTTGGTAAGAACTCAGACACTTTAAGTGTTCTGTCGGAAAGTTGAGGCACTTAGCTAGGGAACTCAAGCCATTACATTTCTGCTTTAAACCTAATGAGAGAGATTTTTACAATTCCATTTTCAGTGATCCGGTGTTTTTCACTTTTTCCCCTCCAGACTTGTAGAATTCTCACGTTGCTGGTGGGAATATGTATGCATATATGTGAATGTGTGTGTGTGTGTGTGTAATGTACAGTTAGTGTAATCCTTTAGGTATTAGCTCAGGACTGCGCCCAACAATATCCTCTCATAAATGGCACCTTTTAGCAGAACATCTGGAACTGGTATTGATGCTACTACACTTTCCCCTGTTCAGTCTTTACATTTGTTCCGTACCACTGACTAAAAATATCACTTTTGGTTCCCAAATTTTATACCAATACTTTAAAAAGCATTCTGTTAGATACAGGCAGTTCTGTGCATGATAATCGTGTAGTAGCATTCACTGGCTCTTGTAGCTCTAACCACAGTATGCTTACAAAACTCATGGATTGGGCCAAAATAGTCAACATGAAAAGATCATCCCACTGGCCCTAGAAACAGGGAATAGAAATTGAAGAGCATGTGAGAAGAAGGATTAAGGTGATAAAATAAGCCCAAACATGAATTTAAATCCTGGAGACAAGTACCTCCAAAGGATTCTTTCAAAAGTGACTCCCCAAAATGGAATTTGCTAACAGAGATGAATCTGCAGCCCAACTATCTCAGATGAGATGACCTTAGGCATCTGAGTACATCCACATGCAGTACACCTTCATTAGCCTCACAGTAAGACTGGAGTGATGTAGGCAAGGCTAGAACTGGCCTCAGTCTGCTTCTGATGTAAGCCTGATATTTCCCGTGCCTGCAGGACCGAGTACTGTCTCAGAGCAAGCTCCTTTCATACACACCAGCTGCCTGGTGCCCATACAGTAGACTGGCTGGGTAGACTCAACATCCATTTTTTTCACAGTCCCTTTTCTCAGACCAGCTCCAAATTGAAATGGAAACCTGAGCAGAGACGGGAAGTGATGATTGCCTCCAGTCCCCATGACAGCTGCCTTGAGGGGTTGTACTGGTGCTGAGGGCCTGCATGGCCAAACTGCTAGAGAGATTTCATTAAATTTGGACTTACTGATCACCTGGACTGATATTAAAGGAAATAAATTGTTAAATCCACTGTTCTGATTCTGAAGAGAAATCTAAGTTTCACCATTCCAGTAGCACCCTAACTTGAAGTCCTAATTATCCAGCATAAAAGTGATGAAGGAGTAAATGTCATTGCCATGGTTATTTGAGAAAAGGCTCGTATTTTTGGAGCAGTGGCAGTAGTACCATGTATATCACAGGTCTGTCTCTTAAACTCCTTCAGTGATGTTTGGTGCAGCTTCCCTGGGCCCACAGGCACTTTCTCATTTTTTATTTGAGTTGAGATTCAGACAGCTTTGTCTTGCAGACACAGTGAAGCCTTTATGGAACAAAACTGACATCAAGGAGATGTTTCTGCGTCATTGAAATTTGTGGTGCAAAAAACATCATACAGGCTTTTGGGTTGTTTGCTGTAGAAACACATTATTATTTTATAAAATAATGTAAAGAATGTCACTAAAAAGCCCCACATCTTAAATCCCTTTAGCGTACTTGAAAGTCTAAAATTGCTATTATATCTACCTATCTCCTTTTTAGCACTAGGAAACCGCCAACTGGGAGGAAAATGTCCATTCTAGTTTGGGCCTACAGGATTTCAAACCACATGAGAGCTCGCACCATCAGAAGAGCATTCCAGAGCCCTGCAGGTTCAAGGAATTACAATTAGTTGGGATAAAAACACTATTCCTGTTTCTGCTCCATGTATCTAATGTGTATGGCATGCATGCAGCAAGGTATTTTCTCTTCCTTTGCCCAACAGAAAATCAAGTAAGGGCCATATAAGGTTGTCCAACTCTGGGATTGATGTGGACATTGGTACTCTACTAGATCCCAAATAAAAACACCTTGTTGCTTCTCCTGTGAGTTTCAGGAGACCAAGAGGGAAGAGTGCTTTGTGTTCAGACAGACCTAGAGAGGATTCCCTGACAAAATACACCAAAATACTAAATGGAAAAGTCAGCCACACCTTGGATCAGGCACAACCCAGAGATCTCCAAATTAGGAGAAACCAAATCACAATCCGAAGATCTTGGGAACAACTGCTTACATGTTCTTCTGGTAGTCGATGGACGACTTGCTGCTTAGAGGTCCAAACCTCTCTCACCTTATCCCATGAACAAGTTTTGAGAGATGATCCATGTGGGGGCCTTCCACTGAAGGAGTTATTTGAATTCTCTTCTAAGCCTTTTTCCGCCTCCGGTCCAGCTAGCCAGTAGTGGGGAAGGTGCATTATGGAGACTGATCACTGAAGAGTTCTTTAGAATTAAAGGACAGTTCTTGATTGTAGCCAGCTTTGCTTAAGCAACTGTTTTTCCTATGGCATCATGACAGTAGCTATCACATCCCAAAACTTAGCAATAACAAAAAAATTAAATAGAGGAAGGAAATGAAGTTTGATAATGGTGATCTGAATGCCAGAAGCAATAGAGGCGAGTATGCCTTTTAAACCTGTAATTCTACAAAAGACCAGTTTATGACTCCAGCTCTGAAAAGTGTTGGGCCAAGTATGGTGAGAGAGAAAATGCAGCTGGTGAGAGGGTTAACCTGGTTGTGTATTGCAGCTGCTCCATGGCAGTCATGGGATCAGCCATGTGACTGCAACACCACTCTCTGGCCAGTGTCTTGTCTTCAGATATTCCCTCTGGGTTAGCCTTTTGCCTATACTTGTGTTCATAGAGATGGAGAGATGAGGTTTCACCAGTAGACATATTTTAGCAGTACCTTGGATACTGCTGCTGCCTGAGGAGTTAATGAGAATCCTTAATTTTTATCAGGATAGTTCACTAGGCAGAGACACATTTGGAAACAATTAAAGAATAATGGGCCAAACTCACCCCAGTATAACCCCATTGAATTAAGTCACTGTGTTTAGCCTGGGGGAATTAGTTTTATTGCTTCAATGATAGTTTTGACCTCAAATGTTTTTTCCTTAGTCTGGTTTGGACTGGGAAAACTGAGTTTAATGGTATTTAGTTGTTCTGCTGTTCATCTCTACATGGTGATGATTCTACTTCTATAGATAATAAATGTGGTTCTCAGCAATCTTGCTGATCACATAAGGATAAATAGTCAGAATACAGGATTTGGAATCTTTTCTTAAGCACAAAAGTGATTCTTTATATAATTGTTAGGAATTGTGCTTGTCATTATCTATAATATTATTCAAAGGCCGCAGGTGGACTGAGCTTTCATTGTATTTATCATAATCAGAATAGGGAACTCTTCTCAGACAAATACAGGGAAACAGTAGGTAGCAATGTATTGTGACAAATAGGTATGGGTTATGCTAGCTACGTGCTTCATAGAGTTAAAGTGTTCTTTGGTTTTAATTAAGATTATAATCTAGAGGAACATGTGCCGCAAGGGAGAAAAAAGGGGAAGAGCCACCACTAGTCCTCCTATGGCCAGCAGGCTGTTTGGCCAGGATCAGCACAAACCTAAGCCTTAAGAAAGGAAGTGAAGAAAGAGAAGATTCATGCTTTTTCTCAAGAGGGACAAGCATGGGGAAAAGAACAAAAGTTTTTAATGGGAAAGGAAGTATAGGAAGAGAATACTTGATGTCCCCATGGAAGACCACTGAGGCTGTTGCAGAGGATCTTAATGGCAAGATTGCATGCACAGAAAGATTGCCGTTCCCTCCCAACTATCTTCTCTCTATGTTTGGTATCTTTCTGTGATCCCTGGAGTAGGAAAATTATGCTACCATGAATAGGATTTTTTTCTTCTTTCCCACACAGTCAGCCAAACTCCTGGTTACGTCCCATTCGAAGGCAGAAAACGCAAAAGGCACATAGAACTTGGTTTGATTTCAGATCCTAGCTCATGGTTACAGCGCTTGCAGCCAAGGGTGGGTGAAGGTTGTTGCACTTCAGCTTTTGCTAATTCCAGCAGTGTAAGAGGAATCCAACATCTCTCTCCAAACCATTCAGATTAAACCCAGCTGAATTCCCTGCATTGCTGATGTGATCACTCACTGGATAGTTTTATCTTCATTGCAAGCAAAATTAATTAGATTTGGAGTACAGAAACTGATTGGTAAATAGGAGAAAGAATCCAATGGACATTCATCTCTTGTCTGAGCAGGTCAAGGGATTTGTCCAGTACCTTAGGCATCTCTGTTTTCTGTTGTTCATCAAGACTAATAATTAAAGGCTACAGGGCATGAAGTCTACCACAGACTCTTGGCTACTGGGAACCAGCCACGATGTGTGCGTTATTAAAATTCTGCTTAAATTATTGGTAGCGCCGCATTACCAGTAAGAACAAACTGATCTGCATCATACAGGGTCATTTGCTCCTTCCCACTCCTGCTTACTAATTAATTCTGGCTGCAGTCATGCATTAGGGGAGGTGCTGGAGGCATACAGATGCTGTGATATATTCAAGTCATACATCAAAGGAGGTTACTGAACTATTAGCCTTGAAGAAAGGATCTCTGGCAAGATTATTAACATTCATGCTTCTTCGCCCTGGATTCCTTCTTTTGTTTGGATGTACACCAGGAGTTTCTTGTGTACACCTAGCTTTTCCTGTGCTGCTGTTTGTGCTGGCAATCTGGCAAACTTCTGTGAGATGCAGAGGTGATAAGCACAGTGCTTGCCTTGTGCAACTCTGAGGATAAGAACCTAATATTTTAGTGCATTAGTCCTACATAAGATTTGCATTATGCTCACAGTGTGCTCTCTCCAGGGTTATTTGTCTGTTAGCATCACCATGGAGGAAATGTTTGCATTGATAACACTTCAGAAGTTTATGCTTCATCTTCCCCACGTCTGATATCATTTGCTGGTCTGAGTCTTACTATTATTTGGAAGCCTAGTTCTCATGTGTACTCCTTCTCTAGACAATGCTGCAAAGCTACAATGGAGCTGTCCAGGGGAATGTGGGGGGCAATTTAATTTTTGCCATGATTTACTTTCCTTATGCTTTGAGTATTATATTTTACATGACTACTCTAGTCTAAAAAGAATAGGTTCTAGTTCTTTACATCTCTAAAATCTTTGAGTTGGAGCAACTTAGACATGAATGAATTTAAGCTTGAGAGAAATACAGCAGAAGCTGAGAAGAAAATCTGAAAGAGAAACTATCAATAGGCAGTCTGAAGCCCCAGGGAAGTATCATACAGAGAGTATGATCAGCAGAACCAAGAACTGGTGGACTGTAAGACTTCAAAGCCTGGGAACCCGAGTAACGGGTAGATTCAACACACGTTTGAGTTGGAAAAGGATGATAAAGAGAACCAAGGGAAGACTGGAGAAGGAGTAAATTGCACCAATATGAGCTATGTTGCGCACTGATTTAGCTTCTGGAAGTTAAAGGCCCATTATTTCTGGAAAGGCAGAGGGTTAGCACAGTCACAGTTTATATTTGCACAGTGCTTTCTGTCTTACTGAAGAAAAAAAAAAGACTTACCTTGGAGTTCTATTTGAAATAGGAAAAGAAGTGAAGGCATGCATAAAATTTAAGAGGAGGGTATAGTATTCACTGTAAAGCCTTGCTTTTACTAAGAAAATCTATGAGAGTGCTAAGAAAAAGACCTTAAATCTTTATGAGCTGTCTCTTTACATTTGCACCCTGAGCATCCTCAAAATAGAAACTTAAAGTACTGGCTAGTAGGAATTCAGGCAACTTTTTGTTAGCAAATCCACTACCATTAACACAAAAATCCATATTTAATGGAAAAAGATCAATTCTGAACGTTCTCATTCTGAAAAAAATTGGGGAAAAAATAGTTTTGGAAGATAGCAAAATATTGTATTTTCACATTATTAAAGAAAACTGCCCTTTGGAGTGCAAAATTTTGTTGAACAATTTGACTAATCAAATACAATGTCAGAGACTTTTCATCCCAGTTTGATTTGAGACATTTTTTTCATAATCTCAGAAATTTTCAGAGGATAAGAACAATTATTTCCAACCCACCCACAGTGGTATCTATTTCAGCAGCAGGCAACTTACTTATCTGTCCCATATGGACATTCACTGACTTGAGCCAACTCCATCTGTTTGAACTGTCTTCTAAACACCTGATACCATGGACTCACAAGTGAAAATACATCCCCTCTAAATTTCTCTCTTAAATATCATCAGTTATAAAACTTTCAAAGCAGAAGCATCCTGACTTAGAGCTACAAAGCAGACACAAATGAAAAAGGAGCCACCCCTGGGATGTCTCCAAACAATACTCAAATAGTAAACCATGAATACACCTCAGTCAGAAGCGCTCAACTTTCCTTTTTTATTAAGCAATAATATAGGGAAGTGTTTCTTGACCAGTTTTAATAAAAAAAAAAAGTCTTAAGCTTTTATAATCTTCCATTTAAAAACTTCTACAATCTCAACTGTGACAGTTTATGTGTGCAGCCACACAAAAGTTAGGTTATTAGTCTAAATGATTTTTTAATTTCTTTTCTCTTACAGTGTCTGCTGACTTTTGAGAAGAGTCATCTCATTTTGGAGGAGATATGAATTTAAAATTTTGTGGCCTATTGGCATTGAGCCTTGAAAGAAAATCTGAAAATACAAATCAGATATTACTACGGTCTAAAATTCAAGAAATACTCACTTAATTTTCTTGAGTTTTCACCGCTGACACATTTTCAACTAAATTAAAAAAGTTATTTTCCCCCACCATGGTTGTTTCAGTTTGAAAAAAGGCAAAAAAGCAAGCTTATAGCTGAAACCTAAAATCAGAAAAAAAAACCCAACCACACTTCACTATTTGAAGAAGAACAAGGAAAGAACAGGATAAGAGAAAGCCCGTTTGGTTGTAATTGTTGGAAATTCCTGCAAATTTGGAAGACATAGAATAGCTTCAGAGATTTTGGGTTATACTGTTATGAGTTCATGGCAACTTTGGGAACATTTTGAGGCTTGGAATAGGGACCCAGATACTGTGAGATACAGAGAGGCCTTTGCCACATCCTGAGTTTATGAGGTTGTCTGCGTCACCCTGCTTGGCGAGGTGGACAAAGGCAGGATGAGCTTTTTGAGGGTGACTGACACTGGTTTGAGGTCTGTGCTGTGAGTTTGGCACAATACCTTGTCCAAAACTGTGTCTTGTTCATCCTGCTTTGAGCTCACAGACTAATTCAGGCAAAGCCCAAGCCCAAGCACTGGAGCATGAGCAGATCTGAGATCTAGAGGGCAGGGAGAAAGATGGATATCAACTCCACTTAGCCCAAGAAAAGCAGCCAAGATCTGCAATCTCACTTTTTAAGGCCTCTCTTCAGTATCTACAATGGGCATGAACTGAAGTTAATTTAAGATTTACCTCAAAACTTGCATACTTCAAGAATAACAACCGTTCAACAGCAAAACCAGGCTATTGCTAAGCCTTCTGAGCAATTTCCCATTTTGCAGCTTGCCAGTGTTGGTCAGTTATGTTTAATGTAAAGGTAGGTACAACTGAGAACTGCACAGATCATCTTCAAAGTGTCTCCTTTAACGTGTAGCATCAGGCCATGCACAAGCGTGAAAGGATAACCAGAAAGCTCTGGAACCTACTGGAAAGTTTTATATCATGATAGTTCAGGCACTTTGGATCTCCCTCAAGAATAACTTTTTCTGAGTGTGCTAGACATTGGGAAGCCATGCATTTCTATGGATCAAAAGCTTAATTTCATGATATACATATGTAGACAAGTATGCACACACTGACACAGTTTGCATAAAGAGGGTTTGCACTCATGGGAATTTCAAAACAAAGCAGCAGCACAGCTACAGTGGCATGTTTTATAGAGCCATGAGAGAAACAGGCACTGGTGTGCCTCATGAAAAGCATGTGAAGCAAAGCCTGGAAACTAGTGTATTTTGTACTCTTTGGAGCAAAAGCCATCACTAAAACTAGCTAGGTAAAAGAAATAGTAATTATGTTATGAAGCTCACTGAGTACTCTAACAGTCTTCACAGTTTGTTAGTGAAAAGTTACTCAGCACAGGTGGTTTTGCAATGTTGCATGCAAAAAAAAGCCACGGTGTTTAGTGGTTCTCACATACACCACCCTGTGGAAGCTGTAATGTTCCTGTTTAGGGTTGTAATACCAAACATATTGGCCAGATCATAGAATCATAGAATGATTTTGATTGGAAGGCACCTCAAAGAAAAGATCATCTAGTTCCAACCCCCCTGCCATGGGCAGGGACACCTTCACTAGACCAGGTTGCCCAAATCTCCATCTAACCTGGCCTTCAACACCTTCAGGGATGGGGCTTCCACAACCTCTCTGGGCAACCTGTTCGAGTGCCTCACCACCCTCAGATCAGAGCTTCAGAAAGGAAAGTCGTGTTGTCCTAGGATGTGTGAATATGAATTTGTGCTAGTACTTTGATGACATTTCCATGGGATCAGCATTCTCTTTCTAATTGCACACCATTTGAATCAAAGATCTACCTTCTCCAGCAAAATGGCTTTCCAGAACATGCCAACCAGCTCCTTTAGGCTAACTCCAGGGGAATGACTGTTCTTGTTGTCCATACAAGAATGGGCACAAGCAGCACACAGCCCCCCTTCCCGGTTTGCCCCATTTGAGTGCCTGTGCATTGGCAGCCCTTGCAGAGAAAGTTCCATGTTCCAGAGATCACTAATCACCAGCAGGAGTGATGGTGACCTACCAAGGTGGTGGGACAGGCAAGGGGCATACAAATCACAACAGCCAGTGCTGTTGCTGCCCCATGCAAAGACAGTGCTGAACTGTGGTTTAATGATGGCTGCAGCCATCCCCAAGCAAAACTGGCCATGCTGAGGGGAGCTACACGCTGCATTCAGAGCCAGCTGCCTTAGTGGTTATGAGCTCTGCCATGGCAGTCGCGTAGTCATGTCTGTGTATGTCAGGCAGAACAGGCTCTTGAGAGCCAGAAATGTGGTGGAGGGGTGCTGGGAAATCCTGAATTGCCCAGCTCTGGGAACAGACAGGGGTTTGGCTCTAGAAAAGTCAGTTCAGCAACCTTCACCAGCTCTGAATGCACCTGAAAAGGCATTAAGATCCTCTCTCCAACAAGTGTTACTTGATGTTCTCAAACTGTAGATTCCCACCCTCATGCTTGCTTTGAGCTAAGGACTTATTCATGTGTTTAAAATAATACCCTCCCACCAAAGCAGTATTTCCCTTTACCCTATCATTTCCAGCTGCAGATTCCCTCCCAGTCCCTGTTTTGAGTTACACTTTAATAAATATACTTGCGATTGAAATCATCTTTCCTTTTTGTCCTCCCCGTGCTACAGATTCCCACAATGACCCCTCCTTCAAGCCACAATTAATACATAATTTATGTCTGAAATAAAAATCATCTCCTCCTCCTGCCTTACCCATTCCAGCTGCAGTCTCCCATTGCCATCCCTGCTTTGAGCCATGATTAATACATATGTTTAAAATAAAATAATAAAAAAGTAATCTCAACCCTCTGCTCCCCAGCTGCAGGCTCCCATTCCTGTCTTATCCTCCATTTCCAGCCCGTGAGCTCTCCCAGCACTACCTCCCAGTCAACGAGGGAGCCTCTGCCTCACGGCAGCAGCAACCTCTGCGGCACCTCTTCATGGATCACTTCCCTCTCCTCAAGGATCAAACTGCACAACATGTGAGGTGAAGGTGGCCACAACCCCTTCTTACATCGCTGGCACTTTCAGCAGTAAAGGAAAAAAACAAAAAGTGCAGTAAGTTAACAGTCACCAAAACAGGGACCTGCTGGTGAGGGACATGTCCGGGATTGAGTGCCCCCTCAGCAAGTTTGCGGATGACACCAAGCTGAGTGGTGTGGCCGACACCCTAGAAGGAAAGGAAGCCATCCAGAGGGATCTTGACAGGCTGGAAAGATGGGCCCGGGGGAACCTAATGAGGTTCAACACTGCCAAGTGTCAGGTGTTGCACTTGGGCCGGCAGAATCCCAGACATAGATACAGACTGGGAGAAGAGCTTCTTGAGAGTAGCCCTGCTGAGAAGGACTTGGGGATTGTGGTGGATGAGAAACTTAACATGAGCCAGCAGTGTGATCTTGCAGCTCGCAAGGCCAATGGGATCCTGGGCTCCATCAGAAGAGGGGTGGCCAGCAGGGACAGGGAGGTGATTGTCCCTCTCTACTCTGCCCTCGTGAGGCCCCATCTGGAGCTCTGTATCCAGATCTGGGGCCTCCTATACAAGAAAGATGTGGAACTGTTGGAGAGGGTTCAGAGGAGGGCCACAAGGATGATTAGAGGGCTGGAGCACCTGCCCTACAAAGAGAGGCTGAGGGAGCTGGGCTTGTTCAGCCTGGAGAAGAGAAGGCTGCGGGGGGACCTCATTGCAGCCTTCCTGTACCTGAAGGGAGCTTATAAGCAGGAGGGGATTCAACTTTTTAAAAGGGCAGATAATGGCAGGACAAGGGGGAATGGATTAAAGCTAAAGGAAGGAAGGTTTAGATTAGATATTAGGGGGAAGTTTTTTACAGAGAGAGTGGTGAGGTGCTGGAACAGGCTGCCCAGAGAAGTAGTGGATGCCCCGTCCCTGGAAGTGTTCAAGGCCAGGTTGGATGGGCAACCTTGTGTAGATCCAGGCCTGGAGGTTGGTGGCCCTGCCTGTGGCAGGGGGGTTGGAGCTCTATGATCCATGGGGTCCCTTCCAACCCAGACCATTCTATGATTCTATGATTTTCTCGTCTCACCCTACAGGGGTTTGCTGTGATGCTCAGTGACAACGGGTTAAGCCTCTGCTTCAGTTCTGCCCCATCAAAGATTTCTAACTGAATAAAACTGAGCCTGAGTGACTGCATAACCCCGCGCGAGGCTGGGCCTTGCTGGATAGCCCATAGCACTAGTTCCAGAAGCTGGATAATGCTCTCCATGGAGCTGACTGGGACTAGGATCCTGAGCACTGACTAACCCCTTCTTGCCCCAACAAATAGATCATCTACCAAAATGCTTCCTGTATCCATTTATTTACCCACAAGTTTTCACCAGTGAAACTTCAAAAGTGTACTGTTGGTGTAGCCCTTGAAAAAAGCAGCTTCTGTCTTTTTGCTCCTCCTTTAGAGAATGAAGCATCAGTAGAGTTCAGTGGGATGGGAGAGGGGCTGGCAGGAGGAGAGGATAGCCTGGAGTTCCTCACCGCCTCAAGGAGTAGTTGGCAGAGATGACTTCCAGAGCACAATTCAGATGGGATCAGGGTTTGAAACTGGTTTCCCAATTGTTTTGGCATTTACCTGCATCAACATCTGAAACCTCTCATGCTACCTGCATCTTCAGATTTTTCCCCATCTTCTTCAGCAGCCATTGAAAAAACTTTTTTGGGTGAGGAAGGTGAGGGGAGAGAGAGAAGAGGAAGGGCCAGGAAGCACATCAGGTGGATTTTTAGTTCCTATGACTCACAGAGTAGAGCTCAGATATCCTGGATGTCATAGTCCTGCCATCCCCGCCAGCACTTCAGCGCCTCCCCACACTGCTGGCACAGTCACTCTGTGCAGGCTGGCATGAGGCCAACAGAAGAGCTTTGCTCTGGATTGGGGGCAGGAGGGGTGTTGAGGGGGGCAGTGGGGAGTTTCCAGTGCAGTGAATCTTGCCACTGCTGGCACATCTGCTCCTCTGAGGGACTCAGGCAGAAAGGGCACCCCTGCCCTGGCAGCCCGCTCTCATCACTGTCCTTAGCTCTGAACGCTCTTGTTATGGCTACTTGACTAATTTATTTCTATTGTATTAAATAGTTTTCATATGGTGCAGTTAGCAGAAGTAACAACTTGTTAGTTGAAAGCAAACGTCTGCCCGAGAGATGAAGGGGAGTGAGTCAGCGCATGGACAGTTAGCTAGGTGACCTGGCCCTGTCTTGCACATGATGTATAATCTTACGCTCCCTTTCCCTCAATATATCTATCTAGATCAGAAACTCATCAGGGAAGGGCTTATCTGCTTTTTGTATAGTAGTGTTGTGTCCAGCATGTTATGGCCTGAGTGCAAGTTTGGTCCCTGGAAGTATTGCTGCAAGACACAAAATAACAGGTGCTCAAAATCACAGGAATTTAGGATTCTGTTTCATTTGCTGATTAAATCAAGTATCTAAAAATCTAAATTCAAAAACCATGTATTAATTGGCCTCTCTGCCAAGGAATGTACTTTTTCATACATAAGCAACCTTGAGATGGAAATCATAGTAGAAGGTCTGTGGAAGCAGATTGTGCTTCAGATACGTTTCTCACTGCACCTCCTGGGAACAGGGATCAGCTTTTCATTTCTTAAAGCTAAATACAGAAAAATATCCTCCTGTTCCACTTGCTTCAGTGGATGGCGGAGCCCCTTCCAGGCATGAGGGAGTGTCAACAGTCCTGCCCTGCAAGCGTGGGAGACCTGCTCTTCTCCATGAAACCAGAGAAGAATGGCAAGCAAGGAAGAAGCAGTGCTGGGAGGAGTGGATGGGAACCCAGGAGATGTGCCCTTTTTTTAATTAACTCATTAGTGATGTCTTTTGAGATCTACTGCAGAAAAGTTTGGCGCTGTTAATTAAAGCTTTCATATCTTTCTTACTTGGTAGGAGATGAAATGCAGCTGTCTGTCAGTGCGACAGCTGTAAAGATGTTGGGCCATGGCCTGTTTTCATTGCTACCTGCCCTGCTTCTCAGCCACTCTCATGCCAGCTTTCATTTCTTTATTCTGGGTTCAAAAGTTTTTGTGGCCCTTGTTTTAAATAGCAACACTTGCCTGAGAGCAGCTGGGGGACCACAGAAGATTGCCCGAGGTGTGGAGACCTGGTGAAGCATGTCCACACGTGACATGGCACGGGCCTCTCCTCTCCCGGAGAGGCCTGTGCCGTGTCACATGTGGATATGCTCGTGCCCTGCCTCCCTTGCCAAGGAAAGCTGTTGACTGCCTCCTGTTACTCCTGAAATTCCGCTTGTTAGCAAGTGACGTAATTCAGTCACACCGGTGTGCTGAGGATGGAGCAAGCTCAGCTGGGTTCTGCCTTGGTGGAAGGTAAGTTAATAATGGGAAGTGTTGGGGCCATGGGGGACACGTGAAGCTCTGAGGGCTGAGCAATCGGCTGTGGCTCACACTGACCATCGCTGCCGCAGTCAGTTCTGTCAACATTCACTCAACAAGAATGATCACTTATCTTAACTACCTAAATTTCATGTATGAAACGGGGAGGGTGGGGTGGGGAGTAAAAACCAAATGAAGTTAGGATTTAATAGCTGCTTTGCAGCTCTTGAGGCATTTGTGAACACTTTGTGGGTGATGGATAGGTCTGCAAATACGACTTTCCCAAGAAAATGCGTCCATTTCGCAGCTGTAACGAATCGTGGTATCTAGTAGTCCAAATACTGCTTGCCAGCCAGCTACCTTAAGACAAGATACTAAGGGAATAATTTTCTTGATTAGATAATGGGCTGGTTGAAATTCCTTCAGCTTTACTGAAACAGAAGTTAGCAATTTCAGACATATCAGATGATGCATCAATTTTCTGTAAACAGAAGACTGTGCAACCCACTTTATTGAAAAGCCCTTTATACTGTGCTAGATTTAATCTCTCAATTTGAGAAGCAGCCCCATGAAATAAGATGTTTGCATGCAAAATCTCCCAGATTTCCAATGGAAATATAAAACAAAGAAGAGCATGTTCCCTTGGGGACCGCACCTATCTTGGATTAGATTTTTCTCTGATGTTTTTGCATCATATTACCAATGGCTTCAGGGAAGTGAAACAGCAGTTTTCTTTCTTGAGAACAAAGGCTTGCAGAGTTAAAAAAAATTGTTAATATATTTAAAGCACTTTTGCCCACTGTTCTTTTTATTACCCTGAGAATTGTGGAGAAAAAAGGTATCTTATTGTATTATTTTATCATCTATGTTAATGAAATTTGCATCTAAGGCTACAGCTTGAGAATTCTGCAAAGTAAAATGATTTCTAAATGAGCACTTTCTGTTTACTGTGGACAATGTTTTAACTACTAGTAGTGCTGTGGTAATACAGAGGTGGGTCCATAACCCACTGGAATCATTAAAAGTGGGTTGTGGGGTTTTTTTTTTAATTCTTTGCATTTTGGAAAGGATCCACTGGCCACAGATACAATGTGTGTAAACTCTGTAGAAAAGTTTTGGGGACCTGATTGCAGAATAGTTTTTCGGCTATCCTAGACTCCAGTTCTGACATCTTCCCCTCCTTGCACGAGTAGTTTTCCTGTTGCTAGCTTATAACTGGTACTAAATCAGTTGTAAGAGCACTCAGTGCTACAGGTTTCGCTCATAAGGTTGGTCCCACTGAATGCCATGGGTAGGCATCATATGAGGGAGCAGCATTAACCACATTCAGTGGATTAAAGCTAAAGGAGGGAAGGTTTAAATTTTATATTAGGGGGAAGCTCTTTACAGAGAGAGTGGCGAGGTGCTGGAACAGGCTGCCCACAGAGGTGGTGGATGCCCCATCCCTGGAGGTGTTCAAGGCCAGGTTGGATGGGGCCCTGGGCAACCTTGTGTAGAGCCAGGCCTGGAGGTCGGTCGCCCTGTCTGCAGCGGGGAAGTTGCAACTGTATGATCCTTGGGGTCCCTTCCAACCCAGACCATTCTATGATTCTATGATTCAGTGGTTCTGTTGTTGTTTGGATCAAGGGAAGCACTTCCCCTTTGCCTTGCTTAATCAATGTAGTAGATAGTTATTATTGATATATGTACCAATAAATAAATAATTTAAGAAGGTGGGCTTTGTCTTCTCAGTCTGGACAATGCAAGTTAAGAAAGCTCTTTGCTAAGAGGTATTTCCTTTAACCACAAGTAACAATGAACTAGAGATGTTACACACTCCAGACAGAAAGGCTTATTTTGGTGTTCAAAGCACTCAGTGTTTCCCTGAGTGTGCTTTAATCCTATGGAGTATTATAATGCTTTCAGATAAATGCTTAGAAAAGGTATTTTTAACAGTTTGTTCCTTTCCCTCAATATGAGATTAGCAAGAGTTTCTATGATTTAAAAACAGATTAAATAAAAACCACAAGGGTAGAGAGTCTGCAACCCTGTGTAACCTGCTTTTGGTCATCCTGCTTTAGCAGGGGGGTTGGACTAGCTGAACTTCAGAGGTCCCTTCCAAACCCTGCCAGGCAGTGATTCTGTTACAGTCTGGGGATTTATGTTCAGCCTTTATACAATATTCAGCAAAACAGGGGTTGTGCAATGATTTGGAAAAGTGTCAGAAGGAAAACCAACATAGAAACACCTTTTCTCTAGGAAGCTCATTTGATGTGGATCTCATGGTCTCAGAATGGTGAGAAAGCAAAGCAGTGAGCAATGAAATGACTAAAAAATTAGTCATTGCCATGAATGGCAAGAGTTTCTGGATTTCTTACTAAGGATATTTAAAGCAAACCCAAGAGTTTGGGAAGTAGATACCTACAATTCATCTGGTCCTGAACAAATGGATCATTCTTAGATCTGAGTAAACACCCCCAACAGTTAGATTATTCTGCAAGCAACCTCAGAGGCATTGCCTGCATCTATTCAGCTGTTCCAGAAACACGACATTGATCTGTATACTAGTATATTAGCTGTAAAAAAAAAAAAAGAAGAAAGTGGTTTTACATTTTGGCAGGTCAACATTGACTGAAGAGGTTACACCATATTCACAGAATCACAGAATGTCAGGGATTGGAAGGAACCTTGAAAGATCATCTAGTCCAACCCCCCTGCCAGAGTAGGATCACTGAGATCACACAAGAACATGTCTAGGCAGGTTTGGAATATTCCCTCAAATTATTTTGAATCAAACAAACCAAACTGCAAACACAACACTAGAAACCCCTCTGAAAAAATGGTCTGAAATATCTTCCTAGAAGTCATATGGAATCTCCTTAATTTTCTTTAAAAGGCTTAACAAAGCCTGAAGAAGATACTGTCAGAATAAAAAGGAGTCGGAAACTGAAGCATAATAGACTTGAAGGTAGCACTTGGATTGGCGTGGTGTAAGATAATTGGTGAGGATACAGCTACCTGTTTATGTATCTTTAAATTTTTCTTACCTGCTGTTACAGTCACTGAGCTTGTTCTTGAGGCACACCAGTACTATTGTTTCCACCTCCAGTTCACAGACTAACTGGGAGAGCAGAGAGGAGCAGGGGGGTGAAGCAAACACTCACTTCCTCACTCTAAAGTTCTTTGCTAAGATATGTCACTTAAGACTTACCACCTTGTTTGAAGTAAAACAGGAAGCATCACCCCTCCACTGTCCACTTTGTTCCTTTCTTCCTTATGAATCTATAAATTTCAAGCAGAACAGCAGATTAGCTAAATAAATTCACTCAACCAGCAGGTTGTATAAGGCAAACTGTGTACAGGCCACTCTGCAAGACAAAAAAAGAAAAAGAAAAAAAAAAAGAAAAAAGAAAAAAAGAAGGGGGGGGAGGGAAGACAGAAGAAAGCAAGCAACAGTGTGGTGGGGTAAAGCAGAGATAGATGCAATCCTACTGCCTGAAAGTTTAGGAGATTTAAATTTCATAAGGTCAAGAAATGCAATCCGACCTATAGCGGAAAGTAAATGCTCTAACAGAACATAACTTCCTAGCACTTCCTCTGCTTGTGTGTTTGGTAAAAAAGGCCACATCTTGTTAGACCTCTGGACATGTAGAGAATTGCCAGCAGTATGTGTCAATGAAGAAATCAGATAATCTTCTGGTAAGTTGCTCAACTAGTAGTCTACAACACATGTAGGCAATTATTTGAGTAAAACTTCTGTTGTTTTAAAGTAAATAAATGAAGGAGAGAAATAAATGTTGTATCTGACAAGTAAAAGGCAACATCACTAGTAATGAATGCAAAGGCCATAAAAATATTTGTTCAAAGCCATAAATGTATCCGTCCTATTGCTGTGCAGAAATTCCTAGGTTTATATCCAGCCAGTTCCTGCAACTAGCCAGTAATAAAGATCTTTGCAGTGTTTTCCCAAACGGTTCACATGAAACTCTACCTGCTCCTTATAAAATCCTTTTGAAGAACATCTAACATTCAATTTTGGAGCCACATACCTCTGCTCTGCATTAGTTGCCCGTCATTTTATCAGAAATGCCTTTATGTTCCAATGTCCCTACATAAAAAAACCCCACATGTGGATGGTTGTAAAATCTGTGTCTGTATATATCTAATACATATGTGATAAACTGGTAGATATTCATTATAACAAACTCTGCATATAACACTGCTACCTCTATCTAATGTGATAGACAAACAACTACGCAGAAAGAACTCGAGTCTTCATTTTGGCATAGCTGATGCTAGACCCCTGAGAGGAGTTCACATCAGTTGACCTGGGCCCTCAGCTTTGAACTGCTGGTCCTTACTCCCTTCATAGGCTATGGAGGTAAACACCTTACACAGCCCAATGAATCTCTCTCTCAAAGTTACCTGGAGAGTCCAGACAAGGATGCCAGAACTGCTACCAGCTTAAGAAATCTTGGTGAGCACCTAAGTAAGATGTGACAAAATCAGCATTGGGGTCATGTTAGTGGAGGCCCGAGCTTCCACTGAATAAAACAAAACATACCAGAGCTGGCCATTAAATAATCAAACTTGTGTAAAGTTTCTAAGTCCTCTTAAAGCTCACTGTCCCAAATTAATGGGTGCCTTTGATTGAATGTTTGTTTTTTTAATACTAGTCCTCCATTCCTCCTCTATAAAATGGAGATACAGTACCACTGCATCTCATATTTCAAGTATCAGTCTCAATGTTCACCCAACTGTTGCTCTCAGAAGAGCTTACAAGTGCATCTATAACAAAATTAGCAATTCTGTACTCACTGCAGGGCCTGATGATACGTATTAAATAAGGCCTGGAGCCTTATGTCACCTGGGGGAATAAAAATAACTAATGGATGCTCCTCTGAATTGTAAGGCATCACAGAGGAGTGACGCTGGCAAAAGACTAGAATAACAGGCAGGCAAACTCCACTCTTAATTTCCAGTATTAAACATAGTGCAATGCATGCAGTATCTCGTGTTTGTTCATATACCCATTTACATACGTTTTCTGTCATCTTCTACAATATGTCACAGCTTCTGGAATGCAGACCAAGTAGGAAGAGCTTGAGAGGAATTATATCTAAGATAGTCTTTGGCTGAACACCAGTGTACAAGTAAATACAGGAAAAAAAAGCTCTATCTGCATAGCCTCACCTCCTTCAGATTTTTAAAAAAGCCAACCTATCACTATCAAGAACAATATACCACCAATATTCATCCCTCTAAACATGGGGTGGAGAGAGATCATTGGTAGTTGTGTTATTCTGGGGTTTTTTCAGCAGTGGTATGGGGATGTACTACTGTGTTGGGGAGTGTTTACCCACAGCACCCAGCACATTCCTGTGCTGTGGGGCTCAGTAAATACACATATGGGAGCAGCACAGCTCTCTGCCTTAGAACTAGAAAAACACAGAAAGCCAGAGCAAAAATCCAGACTGATAGGATCAAAATTTTCATACGTGCTGGTATGCACCCTCCTTCCCTTCTCCCTGACTCATCTCCTCTTAAGTTCAAGCTTCGGATAAAGCTGATTTGCATGCTTAACTGTGGGTATCCTTATCTTAGGCCCATTGGAACGAAGAGGTTTTGCTGTAACTGAATTTCATCTCTGCTGTGAGGAGTGAGAATCTCACTTCAAACTCAACATGACCCTCTGAGGCATACTGCAGTGCATACCATCAGGCCTCACTGGGTTATCTGCAGCTCCTCTGTGCTGCTTTTCCCTTTGAATCACATACTGTAAGATAAAAATGAATGAAACATGTTAAAAGAGCACGCAGCTAAGTTGAAGGGACACAAATGTATGAGATCATGTAAGATTTTTGAAAGGATGACTGAAAGAGAACTCTTTTCAAGCATCTGGTTGCTATGATAAAAGGCAAGTTCTCCCTGTCCATTTGCTGTGGATATGATCTCATCTCAGGTGGTTTAAGAAATCATCTCTGAAATGTAATTAGGTTAGAAAAACATGCAGACTCAAATCTGGAGGTTTGGGAAGCACGGCTTGGATTTCCAGGGAAATATGGTTGGAAAATGCAGAGGCAATATCACATTCCTTACCTGGTGATGTGGCTGTGTCCTAAGACGCTGCAGTGCTAGAGGAAGCATGGGACCTGAACAGCTGTAAGTAAGCACCCAGAGACTGCAGCCTTACTTGATACCTTTCAGGAACAGCCTTTGGGCTACCTCTCCCATGTCCCTTCTGCCCACACAGCATGTATTTATAACTCACAACTTTCCCTAAGTCAACTGCAACCAAGAATCAATACCAGAGACCTCCAGAGGTGGACCTCTGGTTTTGGCTAGCCAGCTCCCATTACCTTCAGCATATAAGAACAACTGTTTTCAAGGCTGAGCACATTGAAAAGCAGCATCCTTTGGTTTATACCTAAAAACATAGATGGTGCTAACACCAGGACTTCCACAGGGGTGGATGACTCCTTTGCAAGCTGCAAGTTCTGGTCGGCTAGCTGGTGATACACACGTGGCAACCAACAGCATACCGCTGACCTTTCAGCAGCTGTTGCTCTCCTCCAAGTTCCCAGCAGAAATGTGCTACAGAAAATACTCTATCCATCCTCAATTTAGGACTACATTATTCTACAATATTAGAAAAACCTCGAGGATAATGAAGCTAAGAATAAATCCTTCAGATACTAAGATTATACTATGTACAACTTTGCAGGAGTACACTTGCCAAGGTGACTGGTCCCTTACCACCAAAATTCAAATGCTGATGGATGCAATCACCTATACAGAAGGATTTTGCAAATTAAAGGTGCTTTAGTATGCACAGGGAAAAAAAATTAATCTGGTTGTGCTTTAAAAACACAAAGAAGTAGCACGCCAAGGCTTCTTCTCTCTGAGTTTGTCTTCTAACACTCAGGCTTGCAAGCAACGTGAAATGCAAAGTTGAATGTTTCGAAAGGTTCTCACAGGCACTGTTCAATCGTCTGCCAGGTACTTCACATCTGAAAATAATGATAATTTTCCATACCTTAGGATATGTGTACTTTATATAAATGTCAAGTAACCACTCAGCCTTGCCATAATTGGGCTTTCTCTGCATTAGAAGAAACCCATATGTTGATTTTTAGTCACCTCTAGTAGTGTGGCTTGTAGAAAAGAGATATGAAGTCCTGGACCCTTAATTTAGCCAAATGTAAAATGTAAGCATAATTGGACTTTAAAGAAATGCGGTTTTCAGCTGCATAGACTGAGATCATGTATGACGACCAGATTCTCTTGCATCTGGAAAAAGATTAATTCTATGACACCAAACCCCGAATTTCTGTTTTGTTGAACTTGTAACAGTTTAAAGATTCTTTCTAGTATAAACTTGAGATTGGCATATGAGTACTGTGGATTACTGTGTAAAGTCCCAGCTGGAGCAAGTCTCTGAATGTATTGTGTAACTGACTCACACAGGAAGAAAAGGAGAACCTGGTAAAACACTTCATTCATTTATAAAATATGAACTAAATTTCTGTCTCCACCAGTGAGCAGCTCCTGAATTCAATACAGTCATACAGGTATAAATGAAAGGAGAATTTGGCCACTTGTAGAAACAAAAAACCTAGAAAGATTCTATTTGATTTATTATTTCTTAGCAAGATACAAAGTAAGGAAACACAGGGTGTTTTTATAACTACAGATCTTATTGCCATTGACTTTAAAGAACAAAAGTGTAGGAAACAAGAAAAAGACCAGAGCCTTCCTGTAAAAATGAAAACGAAGAAAGGTGGCTGCTTTCCCTTTTTAATAATTTCTGGGTTTGCATCTTAGTCTTTTAACAGTATCTACCTGATTAGACAGAAAAAAGATTGGAGGAAAACTATCAACAAAGGATCAAAGCAGTCAAAATTAAAAAGACATTCTATTCTCTCTCCTACTTCAAGTCATATGATCCACCAGGTATAAACCAACACAATTCCATTGAGATGAAACAATCCAGACTAGTTGCTTTTAAATGAGCAATACTGTGAAGTATGATACAGGCAGTGGCAATAAGTTCATTACATGGTGATTTTTACATGCCCAATATACAGCCAGTTTGTGATCAATAGTTTATAGCGTGTGGCTAGGCTGAGGGTTTGCTTGGTCAGTTTACACACCCCAGACAAACCATAGAACTTACTAAGAAGTGAGATTAAATACCAAGAACTTCTGAAGGTGCAAGTCAGCAAGAAAAAAATTAGGTTCTTGTTTTCTCTTCTTTTCAAGCTGCATTTTGATGGGCTCCTTCAAAGGGTGCTACTGCTGAAGACTGCCCCTCTTGTGAATCTGTTGTTATGTCTAGCACCGTTGGACGGGTTGTGGCTGTGCTCCAGGTCCCAGAGATAATGTTTAAGTTATGAAGTAGCTCGCTTGCTGATTCCCCCCATGTGAGGATAGGCTCCTTAAATGTTGCTCTTGCGTGACTGCCTTATTCCATTAAAACATGTTCTAAAGTATACATGCACATGCATGTGCACTCCTAGACAGCACGTACACACATGTAAGTGCAAACACACACACACACCCCCCTCCTACCTCCTTATACCAGGTGTGAATTTGTACAGGAGTTTCATCCATGAAAGAGACTCTCATGTGGCATTCAAAAAAATCTAATTATTTTCCACAGTGATAGTGTCATGGGGTTTCCAAGTATGAACTGGTGCCACAGATACTACAGAATACTCATCATAGGAAAAAGGGGGAGTTACCTTGGTACCAAACATAAAATACCTCAAGAAATGAGCAGAAAGGCAGAAAGAAGCACAGTCACAGAATACTCTTCCGTCCATTCAGTCCTTACTTAGCTATTTAAAATCTGATATTAATTTAGCAATTCTTTCGGATATTTTACTTCTCAGTTCACTAGCCAAAATTAACATCCTTGTGAGGCAATACTCCAGCCATCCCCATGCCTACAGCGAGCATCACCTCATCACCTCATCCAGATGTTCCCTGCCAAGAGTAGGGGTAATACGTGTGGAATAGGGGTACATGTTATATTTACCTTAATCTAATAATTAGTCTTCAGGATGACATTGACCACATCTCAAACATTAATAGCCTCTATTGTGTGATCACCAGTATCAATCACAGCTGTTCCATAATGAATCTCATAAAAATATTCAATCAGTGATGGAGAGGGCCTTTGAGATGCACAGAATGAGTTTCAGATGTTTGCAGAGTACTCTGAGGTAGGCTGCTGCTCACACAAGGGAAACCCTACCAGGTGTTTGCAGTTTCATGCTTGCTGCATAAGTAATGTAACCCATAAAAAGGATTTTTTTTTTCCTCCTTCAGAGAAACTCAGACAGGGGAAGTAGAACAAATAAGAAGCTAAAGAAGCACTTTTAGAAACAGAAATTTTGACCAATAGGGGTGGAATTCACCTTAATATTGTAGTATTTGATAGGGAAAAGCTAAAAGATGGCTAAGGAGGACTTGAGGTGTTTTAGAGATGCTCTAGAGGAACACATTAACATAGAGTCTGAATGTTGAAAAACATGTTCAATTTTGTTACTGAAGTATTCAGTCTTTCCCCAAGTTTGGTGGACTATTTTTGCTCCGGTCTTGTAGACAGTATCTCAAATGTAAATAAATACATCTAACCTTCCATCCTGCTGCCCCTTAATGTCTCAAACTATATTCCCCTTTACTGAAATGCAGTGTACTACCCCACAGATACCTGACCTATTCCACCGTCTCAGGTGTGAAGACAGCAACAAGGTTATGGATTGGTCCTCTATACTACTAGGCAGTGGGTAAATGGTTTTCAAGGCACAGTAGGGCAAGGATCCAGGGAGTTTCAGAGTTGGTTCAACAATATTCCCTTCCAGAAATTTGGACTACCTCCACTCAAAGGAAGCCACATTGCAGCCCTACGTTCTGATCTCCTGCTGTGGATTGCTTTCAGGCCATACACTATCACACTTTTCCTTTATTAGAGCCTTCTTTTCCCTAAGTGCTATTTTTCCTGTGATTATGCCGTGACTCTGAGAAAGAATTTTACCCCTTCACCTCAGAATATTTGTCTTAGTGTAGGTGTAAGAGCCATTCCATCTGTACTTACAGACATGACAACCAGTATAACTTACATACCAGTTATCTCATTCCTTGTATCCAAAAAATGAGGCCGTCACACAGCAGCCCTTTCTCATGTGAAACCTGCCTGTGTTGTCCTGTTACTCACAAGGGGAAAAAACAACCTAAAGCCAGCAAAAACCAGATGGGCCAAACCTTGAGAGAAGAAATCCAATGAGAAAAAACTGTCACCAAATCACAGAATCACAGAACATTAGGAGATGGAAGGGACCTTGAAAGATCATCTAGTCCAACCCCCCTGCCAGAGCAGGATCACCCAGACTAAATCACACAGGAACTCATCCAGGCAGGTTTTGAATGTCTCCAGAAAAGGAGACTCCGCAGCCTCTCTGGGCAGCCTGTTCCAGTGCTCTGTCACTCTCACTGTGAAAAAGTTTCTCTGTATATTCACATGGAACTTCCTATGTACCAGCTTGCACCCATTGCCCCTTGTCCCAAAAGATTCCATTGGAGAACCAAGACACTTCAAGAACAGCTTCTTGTGCCAAGTTGAAATTATTTCTTTCCAGAGACAGGTGAATATGTAAAATTGGAGCAGAATGGGGTGGGTGAAAGTTAACATTTTTTGAGCCTCGAAAGTGCTGCTGGGTAGTGGATACCTCTGTTGCATTCAAATGTGCACATCTCATGCTAAATAGAAAGGCTTAGGCAGAGTGGCTGTGGTACAGTCGGGGCGTCGGACGCACTCCTTTGATTCCCTTCCCAGTTCCAGTGTAGCCTCCAGCAGTCTGAGGCCAAGGGACAGCCATAATTTGTGGCAGCTGGACATGGTCATCAAGGCACCATATGGTAGCCGGGAGAAGCCAAGTCAGGTCACTGCCTTCCCCTGCCCTGGGATACCCTTTGCTGCAGTGGTGGGAGGGAAGCTCTGGCCCCATGGGGGCACCTCCACAAGCCCTCTGTAGCTCCAGCCTCGAGTCCTGCAAGTTATCTGAAGTGGACTGCAAAGGGCTTACTTCTACTCTCCCTCCAAACATCTGTCAGGCACATCCGAAAATGACTACACCCACAGCTTCTGCTGCAGAGATCTTCCCTTCAGCCTGGCCCTGCTCAGATCCTCACCATGGTCAGCCCAGCCCACAGAGCTAAATACTATTACAAATTACACCAAAAGCAAGACCGTTCCACCAAGCCCATCATTTCCACACCACTGGGACGTCACCCCATGGTGTGCGTTGGGTAGCAGCAGCTCCCGGGGGCCATGGCTTGGACAAAGCACTGAGCATTTGTGATCTAAATGCTGCAGAGGTGTCTGGTTTCAATAAAAGTGGAAACTGGGCCAAGTTTGTTCTGCCTAAGTTTCTTCCAGGTACAGCACTGACGTCTTATCTCAGCAGCATCTTAGCTTTTCCATACCCTTGCATTAAAAGTCAAATAATATTTATGTGCATACACTTGGAGTTTATGTAGCAATCTTCTTAAAAGACATTAATGTAATATCTTCATAGATCAGCCAGTAAGAATACTAAAATTATAAATGACAGGGAACAATAAATCATAATATGACACTCTGAACATCCTTTAGGCTCTTTTGTTTGTAATGCAGGATCCAGAGTTGTTGTTTTTAAAAAAAACTATATGTAACTTAAGACAACAGCACCAACAGAAAAAGGAGAAATGTCTGTACAAATCTCACATGTGAAAACAGGTTTTTCTATATAGCTCAGTGAAAAAACTCCCAATAAAAACCAAATCAGTCTACCTTCCCAAAAGGGCCACACGTAACACCAACTTTATTTGTGGCATGAGACATACTCAGCAACGTTCTGGATTGGCTTTAACCATTAGATAATGCAAGATTCGAAAAACATTACCTCTTTCATAAATCCATTTCATATAAACCTTCAGCTGAATAGTGCATTCATGTATTTCATGAATGCAGAACCCAAGAAATAAAAGTTTAATAAATTCTCATATTCAATGACTGGATCAGAACATGTGTCTTTTCTTTAGGAGGTAGATTCCCAGACTGAACACAAAACTCAACAGATTTCTATTTTGGTATCCATTTCTTGCCTTCCTTCTCAAAGGTAATTTGGATCACACACATGATGAGTCAAATTAACTTCTTAAATATTTTTTTCAGCTCACTCTTTTTTGGGGTAGTGTTTAAAAACTCTTTTTTTTTTTTTTTAATGAGAAAAATATGTTGGATCTATTATGGCTTGCCCTCCAATATGCACAGGTTTTGCTAAATGAAAAAAATCCACTACCAGATATCCAAAAGTCAGCGTGACTTGCAGGCAAAGGAAGAAACCCTGTAGCTCATCAGGTTTACACTTGCACTTTTGGTCTCAATGAAGCAGGTAGCTCCCACTCAAAAGACCTTGCTGGCTGCTGGGAGGTTTCTCTTGGAGTCCTTTCCTTGTTAGTGCCCCACAGAGCAATGACCAGGGCTCCTTACAGACAAGGAGCTTCAAGACCTTCTGGTGTAGACCTTTTCTGTCACAGAGATTAGCACTCATTTTTGATAAGACGTGTGGCAAAGTGGAATAGAAAATACATTTGGTGCCAAAGATATCGTGCCACCAAAAAGCAGCTGAATCCTTTACTAGTTGTCATTCAGTCCACACCTCGCATTCTGAAGCTGCAAAGGCAGCACTGTAGCTGCAGTGACATGAAACTTTGGGTATTACTCAGCACTAGGAGCTACTCTAACAGAAGTTGAGAGCAGCACCATACCCAGCCCTAAATCCTGCCACAGTAATTAATCCTGCCTTGCTTCACTCCTCTCTGCTGGCTAGAACCACAAACACATCACTTGGGCAAGGAGTTACTGAGCCTCTTGCTTCCTACCCCTCCCCAAGTGGACCGGGAGAGGCTGTGGCCATACAGCACTAGGAAAGAGGTGGTGGGATCAGGGTAAAAAGTTCTGGTAGCAAAACAAAGTGAGGCAAGGATGGGCTTGCCTCAGTAGTACAATGAAAGACTTACCATATATTACTGTAATGAAATTTTGTTGACAGATTAGTTTGGTGCTGTTGAACCTCAGGCACTCTCTGCTTCTCTCTGTCTCCCATGCTTTTTACTGTATTCCTTCTCAAGGCTTCCCCTTTGGGGAGTGGGGGAGGATAAGGCAGAGGCACAGGAGGAAGGCAGTCTGCCCACATCCACCCTTCATTAGCATGTCATCAGAGGACGATTTGGGTGCAGCAACCTGAAGATCTGCCAGGACTGAGCTGCAAGGTCAGTCGTGCACAGGGTACACGGAGATCCTAACAGAAAAGTCACCCAGGTCCTCTTCAGTACTAGCACTGGGGCGTATAAAGGAAAGGGCTGTTCCTCTTTGGGAGCTCTTTTGAATTAGACCAGCCAATAAGCTATCCACCAAGAAGAACATATGCCCTGTCAAAGGTCAGGTGCTGCTGTGATTTGCATCGATACAAACTACATCCGCGTAATGACAAACAAATGGCAGTACTTTGAATGCATAGTGGTGGACCTTAGGTCAGGATGAGACCCACAGGTCTGAGAAGGGCAGAGAGGAAAAAGTACACACACAGAGCAGTGCATGATGGCATAATGGAGTGTTTCTGAACAAAGAGATAACAAGAGTATATACGGCACTAGTATAATGTATCAGCAACTTTGGAAATACACAAGTGGAAATGGTTAAATTAAATTACATTTTAGTGCTCTTTCTGGTCTGCTCGAGTATCATGAATATGATAATCAAGAGATTGATAATTTTGATATCTTAGCAGAACAGAAGTGCGCAGCTCCCAAAAAGTGTTAGATTGTATCACCGTGGAAATCCCACTAACGGGAATTTCAAAGATCTCCAGAAAGATCCTTAACTGCCTCTGTGGCAGTTACGGTGCTCCCTTCTTCAAGATTACATTTTGTTATTTAATTTAAAAAAAAAAAATCTCCCCTAATAATTAACAGAGTTTTGTATCTGAGAAAACGATCTCATCTGCCTGTTAGGTAGGAGGAGATCAAAACTTTGCACAGCGATGGTCCCAGGGGACAAAGGGTTGCAGCTCCACCGCTCCACATTGTCTCTTCAAGCTAATTCACAGTGTCAGTGTCAGCAGGAGCCCACAGGTGCTAAATACAACCTCCACTGGGGGCTTTGTGTCAGAGCCTGTGTCCTCCAGAGATCCTCCGGAACAACCCCACCAAGGAGGTAGGTGTACAAACATGGTACTTGGGGCGACTGCTGCTCAGCTAAACCAAGCAATTCATAAAACAGCCCACTGGCTGCTCAAAATGACTGCAAGCAAAGGTGCCCTGGATGTCCTATGCCAGAGAACTTACTGGTCTGCCAGAGGTGGGTTTCTTATTGTCACTGTGAAAGGCAGCAGGTATGGGAAGATCCCCAGAATTTCATCCATAAGCGTTAATAATTTTACCACCACTGAGAAATAACGTGTGTGTGTGTGTGTGTGTGTAAGCCAAGTCCTCAAAACAGACATTTTTTTTCCAAGCCACAAATGGCAGCTCAGCTTCCCTTTTAATAAGCATTCTGAGTTGAGTTGCCAATGCCACTGTTGCAAATTTCAGCCAAATTTCTTCTGCAAATTTTACTCAATTTTTAGTCTTACCAAAATCATATTCGCCTCAGTCGGAGTTTTATTGGCGTTGGAAGTGAATGAAAAACCTGAGCAAGGACTTTGGAATGTGGTTGAGATATTATATGTCTTTGCATGTGTGTTTATTCATTTTTAAACATTATTATTTATACCCTCTGGAAGCAAGAGGGAAAAAAAAGAGGGGATGTACTATAGGCTAGTTTAAAAAAACAACAATGATTTGCATTGCTGCTGACAACGATCTTCACTCTCCAGCACTGAGAAGTGCCAGATGGTGAATTTGGAACAGTTAGCAGCAGAAAATGCAACCGTCCCAGGTTCAGGGAGTCTCTGAAAGGAGGATTTGGAAACTGGAACTCCACATAAGGATACAATCCAGAAGCAGATTTCACTTTTATTGAAGAGGTGGCTGCGGGTAGCATGCAGCGCATTAAAAGTGCTTTAAGGTCTCTGTTCTATTATTTTTCTCCATTCAGCTTCTGAAAAGAAGGAGGAAAAAAAGTCTCTCCTGAATGCATATGTATGGGGGGTTTTGAAGAAGACACTGACAACACAGAAGTCAGCTTAATAAATAGGAACACGTCTCACTGCAAGCAGGAACCCGGGGCAGAGCTCCAGTTCGGTGTTTTTAGGAAGACACAGGGACTCTTCTCTGATACATGTGCTGCCAAAACAAGTATTTTCCCCTGACTGATGCTACCTGGTGAGATTTCACACCTACACATTTTAACGGGAAGGAGTGGTCACACAGCTGGCCAGTCAGAGCGGGGTCAGGGAGGAAACTTATGAGCCTGGCCTGAGAGTCAGATCCTTGTTTCTTTCCCTTTTCTTAGCAGAATAGACGTTGATAGAAGTCAAAAGCGACAGCGTTTGGTATTCATGTCTCACAACTTTGGACATCTAGCTAGTAATCCAGGAGCTCTCTGTTCTCCCTAACACTGAGAGACAGGCATGTGAATTGGGTGAATCACTCCATCTGAAGATGCGTCTCTAAGACACACTGGGTAAATCCCACCTTTTAGGAGGTACATGTTTTTCTTGACCACACTGAGTGCCTTAACTCCTAGCCTCTATGTCAGATTCGAGTGCCTAAACAGACACATCACATCATCGTAGGCACCATAGGATGACCACCTGGCCTCTTACGGCCTCCCCAGAAGGGCATGAGTCTCTTGTAGATCATCTGCCCGGGGTCTGTCTTTTCAAAGAGGACTTGCACTACATTTGCCAGTCCTCTCCAAACGTCCTGAATGTCCTCTGGGCACACCTACAGTGGTGCCAGGCACCTGAATTGATCCCTTATTGGGAAAGCAATGAAGGAAGAGAAAGAACAAGACAGGCATATGTAAAACTTCCCATTAGTGATTTCCTACTCTTCAACTACTTTCAGTTTGGGAGTTCTTGATTAAAACGTGGTGCCTGTGTATTTAATAATCCTCACCGGGTTTCTCTTCCAAGAACATGCTTGGTCTGTCCTTGAACTCAACCTGACTTTTACTAAAAAACAGAAGCAAAAAAAGACAAACATCCTGCCTTCCCCAACCACCAAGCAGTACAAAAATGTATCCAAAGTTAGACAAAGTCCTCAAAGACCACATGATTATCCCTGGTTTAATAAAAGAGATAAACAGAGAGCCAGAGCAGGAGTAATTTCAAAATATATTTTGCTGGGACAGGCTACGTGTAAGACTCATCAACAGCCACTGATGCTCAGATGATCCCATGAAGGCAGATGGAGAATACCAGCCTTTTTTTCAAGCTTGAACAACTATAAGAGGTTATGTCAAGATATTTTTAACCATGTTAAGCAATGAAAAGAAATGGTGGACAATCAGATTCCTTAGGCATGCCTCCATGTAATCCTTCAGTAAAAAAACCCACCTTCAACGTAATTTTTCATTATCGGCCTCTACAGTAGTACATTCTGCTATGCTACATTTCTCCTGTTCATCCCAAACTTAAAATGCCTTCTTCCAACCTCATGAATAACTCTAAATTTTACAATTATATTTATACCTACTTCATTGTTTCACAGGTGCACCTATTAGGTAAATTTAGATTTTAAAATATTGGGGGGAAGTATTCTTTTGTAGACTATAAATATTTATTTATATAGGTAGAAATGTAGGTGTTGATGTTTATATGGAAATCCCACATAGCAGGTACTTTTGAATGCAAGTCAGGAGAACATCTCAGTAGAATAAGGCAAAATATAAGAATAGTGATTGTTTCAAAACTACATTTAAGAAACTTGGGAAATTCATAGTGAATATGGAACAGGATACAAAAAGTACAGAGGTAGAGAAATCAAACCACCTGACAATAATCACAGAATCACAGAATGATCTGGGTTGGAAGGCACCTCAAAGAACATATGGTTCCAACCCATCTGCCATGGGCAGGGACACCCTCACTAGACCAGGTTGCCCAAAGCCCCATCTAACCTGGCCTTCAACACCTTCAGGGATGGGGTTTCCACAACCTCTCTGGACAACCTGTTCCAGTGCATCACTAGCTTCATAGTAAAGAATTTCTTCCTAATATCTAACTTAAACCTGCCCTCTTTCAGTTTCAAGCCATTGTCCTATCACTACTTCCCTGGTGAACAGTCCCTCTCCCATTGTTCCGGGGGAACACCGGTTTTGCCTCTTTTTTCTCTCTTAGATGTACCAAAGGACAGACTTCAAATTGTCAGGGTAAATAATTACAAGAGAAGATGGTAGATTCATTTCTTGGACAGAAAAAGTAACACTGGATTCCTGATAAGGAGATGGTATTTAGCTGTTGCCTTAAGGTATTGTTAAAGATACAAGAAGCCTAGGGTAAACTGCAGTACCTCTCTAGCTGGAGGCTGCTGTTGTTCATAATATCAGAAACTATTTCAAATGTTACTGGACAGCCTTTGATATCCCTAACAACTGTAGAAAGCCACAAAACTCTTCTGGCACCTCTACACATATTCTTTGAACTCTAGGGGTGTAACAAAGTGACACGTGTACCTGTGGATCTTCCACAGGACCAGGTTTTGTGTCTCTGGTGCTGAGAACGTCAGAGGATACTGAACAGAATAGCAGTAGGAATTGGAAAGACTTTGGTAGATGTTTTCATAAGTTTACTGAGTTCAGGAGTGGTCTCTGAGGAAAAAGGATGACTAATACATAATGTCATAACATTAGAAGTGAACCTATAGAGATATAGTAGGAAACTACACACTAGTCAGTTTGACATGAGTTGCGAGCAAAAGCCTTTGAAATTATTTTAAGAGTCAAAAGGGAGAACATTTGGAAAAGCACAGACCAACTGAAAATAGCCAGCCAGCATGGTTCCAGGAAGAGGAGGTCACCATGGCTCACTAGCAGAGGGGAATTCTTTGCGGATGTTGCTGCTGGGCTAGGCAAGGGGCTGAGGTGCACCATCGCCGGGGCTGGGCGTTTCTCAAAGCGGTCTGACAAGCTCCACAGTGGTAATTAATGGGAAAGACACAGAGTTTATGGAACTGGAGGAGACTCGGCACACTCGGATTTAGCATGGGCTAAAGCAGACGCTACGAGATGGCTGAAATGGAAAATTTTAAAGGTGGTAAAGTGAAAGAAGGCTACAAAGCACTGCAGGAACTTGAGCTGGCTTCAGTAAAGAAGAACAAAAGAAAAAACCCACAAAAAATGAGAGAGGAAGGGTTGTTATTGATTCAGCAGACGGTGACGAAGATCACTACATCACTTTCTTTACAACACTGTGCTGTGATATGGGATAGCACCACGTTGCCAAGGATTTCAAAGTGCTTGGCAAATAACAAGCCCCTCAATGCGCTGTAAGTTAGGTAAGGATTGCTATGGCCTTTTTACACAAGAGGGAAAACAGAAGCACGGCAATATTAATGGCTTGCCCAAGCTCACACCTCCTACTTCAGTTGTCTGGCACATTAGCAGCACTTGCAGGAGAAAGGCAAAACCTGGGAGCAAGATCCTGGCAGGTAAACAAAAGGGAAAATGCTTTTACAATACCTTATTTTAAAACAAACAAATGTGTGGAGCAGATCTTGTAAGGTGAGGGAAAGAAGCCGATTGATCTTCTCTGGGGATCTGTCCATTGACACATGCCTTCTGTCCCACCTGGTGAGGTCTGAGCAAGGTCCTCAGTGCTGGGAGCACTTGGGAACCCAAGGAAGATTTAGGAACACTTCTTCAAGGGCCGCCTAGGAGCAAAATAATTTTCAAAAATCACCACCCCTTATCTCCTGACAGAAATATCTCACATCCACCTGGGCTTTCAGAGACGCAGATGGGAATAATGCCACGGGGCAATTGCACCTCACCTAATTGCCAGTCAGGAAACTCAACAGTAAGTTACTCATGCTGTGCAAAAACGGCCTGGAGGAAGGTCCACAAACACGTATTGCTGTTTTCACCATATTGCTGTCAGCACTAGGGAGGGGGAAAAAAAAGGGGGGGAGGGTTTAGTTTTTTAGTAACTTTCCGTTGCCAGTGAATGCTGCCACATGGACCCTGGCTCTGGAAGCCATGCTGGGGTGTAGGTGCTGGAGGGAGCCTGCAACCCTGCCAGTGGGTGCTTGTTTTCCAGCTTGGGTGCCTAAAGCCCAAAACTGTCCCCTGGGAAAGAACATGATCCTGGAGCACCATCCAACTGCCACGAGACCAAACGACTCTGTCTGGGCACAAAGATGCTGGGGCCGCTTAGGCTCCTGCACTTTGTTAAACCTCCCCTCAAAGTAATGAATCACAGAGCCACGTGCTTCACTGTGCAACCTTTTCCAGGCTTCTCCTGCTGTTGACGGGAACTATAAAGGCCAGGACTTCCCTCTGACTGCCTGTGGGTTTCAAGGCCTCTTTTTACTTTCCTTTTCCCCTGCTTCTGCATCCTGTCTTACATATTCTAATTAGCTTTCCTGGAGGAGTTTTACAAGATGAAGATAAGAAGCAGCTTATCCTAGGCAGTTGTTTGTCTTCACATTTTGCCTCAGAAAAGAAATAAAAGGACTTTCAAGGTCTGAGCTTCCTATCTGAACCGTTACATGAGGGGCTTGAGGACAGAAATGCTCTGGGCAGTCAAGCAGGGAACTTTAAAAGGAATTCATCCAAAATGCAATAAAACAAATATTTGCAGGGATTTTTGAGGAATTCCAGTCTCCCCACTCCTCCCTTTTTATTAGCTTCACCAGTGCTTGATGAGGTGGCTACATTCTCCAAGTGATTGACATAAGCCACTTTTATACCACCTTTTAAGAAGGAACTTATGTAGATCCATGAATGTGTTACCCCACCAGAGAGGGGCTTTTTGAACCACGCCTTGAGATGACATTTCCTTTTCCCAATCTCACTTTTTTGGGAAGAGAAATGTTTTCTTTCCTTCAACAACTAGCTTTTGGAGTCAGCCAAGTGTAGCTGGGAGACAGCACGATAAATGTTGTTAAGCCACAAAGTAATTTTTTAATAAAAGAGTATGACCTGTATCTTTCATTTGACAGATATCCTGGAACTTATTAGTTTTGTATCCTGTGAATTTTATTTCATAGTCTACAGCTCGGCCCACAAATTCCCAAACCCAAACTCAGCTTCCCCTCATACATTTATTGCAGTCCTGGGTCTAGTGCCATGATGGAGGCCAAGCTTGTGCTCCTTACTGAAGTGGCTTTTTTGCTTAGGAAAAACTGTGGAACCCCCTCATGTGCTGTGCTGTAGGGGTTAAAATGCCAAAGGGATTTAACGTACAATTAAAGAAATTAATGGAAGTCCACAAGGGAAGATACAGGCATAACCTCTAGTTCCAAAGTGCCTAGTTTGCTGGCTTCCAGAAAGGGGGTAGAAATATTGGGCAGGTATCACCACAAGATAGCCCTGTTTTTATGCGAAAAGATAACTCTTTTGGTGAAGTAAGGATGTGGTGTCCACTAAAGAGCTAAGTGGCCTAGCAGATGTTGAATGTAATGTTGAGCCCCATGAGGAGGAAGCCATTTTTCACAACACTGAGCTACAGAACATATATTTTATTCTGCAGATGTCCCTCTTGTCATCTCTTTTTTTTTTTTTTGATATGCACAACTGGTGTTCAGCTTATAGAAATCACCCCAAGAACAAGAGAAAAAGCAGGCACAGGAACAGACAAGAGAACTACAGCATCTGCCAAGGAGGTGTTTAGGTGCAAGGCTGCAGATCCAAAGAAGGTTTCTATATGAGGAGGAATGGGAGATCTAGTGGGAGATATTAAGGTGGGTGCTTGGATGGCAGAGAATTTGGAGGTTTGAGGATGGGGTTTGGAAAAGTTGGAGTTGAAAAGAATATTTGGTTATTGGGTGGGAGGATAATAAAGGAATGATCTGTCCACATAGGCGTTTCTAATCATGGTCATCTTTCTGAAGGTAACAGAAATAACTTTCCTTCTTCCCACCTTCTCTTTCTCACACCCAAACACATGGAAACAAATGCACGTGCCTCTGATTGCCTAGTACTTATTCACAGAATCACAGAATGGTAGGGGTTGGAAGGGACCTCTGGAGATCATCTAGTCCCAACTCAAAGAGGAATTACCTGGAGCAGGTTGCACAGGATCATGTCCAGGTGGGTGTTGAATATCTCCAGAGAAGGAGACTCCACAACCTCTTTGGACAACCTGTTCCAGTGCTCTGTCACCCTCTAAGGGAAGAATTTTTACCTCATGTTCAGATGGAACTTTCTGTGTTACAGTCTGTGCCTGTTGCACCTCGTCCTGAAAAGAGTCTCTCCCCATGCTCTTGACACCTGCACTTTAAATATTTAAAAGCATTAATCAGATCCCCTCTCATCTTCTCCAGGATAAACACACTCAGCTCTCTCATTCTTTCCTCACAAGAGAGGTGTTCCAGTCCCCGGAAACCTTGCAGCTCTCTGCTGGGCTCTCTCAAGTAGTTCTTTGTCTTTCTTGAACTGGGGAGCCCAGAACTGGACACAGTACTCCAGATGTGGTCTCACCAGGGTAGAGTAGAAGGGGGAGGGTAACCTCCCTTGGCCTGCTGGCCACACTCTTCTTAATACACACCAGGTTACCCATTGGATGCCTTGGCCACGAGAACATACTGTTGGCTCATGGAGAACATGTTGTCCACTGGGACTCCCAGGTCCTTCTTTGCAATTGCTTCCCAGCAGGTCAACCCCTAACCTGTACTGGTACCTGGGGTTATTCCTCCCTCGGTGCAGGACCCTACCCATGCCCCTGTCGCACTTCATTTGCTTTCCCTCTGTCCAATGCTTTAGTCTTTCCAGGTCTTGCTGAATGACAGTGCAGCCTTCTGGTGTATCAGCCGCTCCTCCCAGCTTTGTATCACCAGCAAACCTGCTGATGGTACACTCTGTCCCTTCATTGAGGTCATTGATGAATATGTTGAGTAAGACTGAACACAGTACTGACCTGTGGGGTACACTGCTTGCTACAGGCCTCCAACTAGACTCTGCATCACTTATCACAACCCTTTGAGCTCTGCCATTCAGCCACTTCTCAAACCACCTCATGGTCTACTCATCTAGAATCATAGAACCATACTGAGTTGTGAAAGTACTCATAAGGATCATTGTGTCCAACTGCTGGCTCCACACAGGGCCAGCCAAGTCACAGCATGTCACTGAGCGCATTGTCTATATGCTTGAACTCAGCCAAGCTGGGTGCTGTGACCAATTCCCTGGGGAGCCTGTTCCAGTGCCCGACCACCCTCTCAGTAGAGAGCCTCCTCCTAATATCCAGCCTAAACCTCCCCTATCACAGCTTAATGCTAGTCCCTTGGGTTCTATTGCTGGTTGCCAAAGAGAGGAGATGAGCACCTGCCTCTTCACTCCCCCTCGTCAGGAAGCCATAGACAGCAGTGAGGTCTCCCTCCTCAGCCTCCTCTTCTCCAGGCTGTACAAACCAAGGGACTTCAGCCTCTCCTCATAAGACTTCCCCCACAGATCCTTCACCATCCTTGTTGCCCTCCTCTGGACACTCTCCAGTATATTTGTGTCCCTCTTGTGCTGTGGTGCCCAAAACTGCACACACAGCACTCGAGGTGAGGCCGCACCAGCGCAGTGTAGAGCGGGACAGTCACCTCCCTGGACTGGCTGGCCATGCCGTGCTTGATGCAGCCCAGGATACAGTTGGCCCTCCTGGGAACACTGCTGGCTCATGTTGAACTTGCTGTCGACCAAGACCCCCAAATCCCTCTCAGCATGGCTGGCCTCCAGCATCTGATCCCCCAGCCTGTGTGTGTAGCCAGGGTTGCCCCATGTCAGGAGCAGAATCCAGCACTTGCTGTTGTTAAACTTCATGCTGTTGGTGATTACCCAGCTCTCTATGCAAGGCTTCCCAACCCTCAATGGAGTTAACAGCTCCTCCCAATTTGGTTCCATCTGCAGACTTACTTAAGACACCCTCTCATCCTGAGTCCAGGTCTGTTATGAAAATGTTAAAAAGAACTGGGCCTGAAATGGAACCCTGGGGAACCCCACAAGTGACTGGGGGCTACCGCCAGCCAGATGTAACCCCATTCACTATCACCCTCTGGGCCCAACCCATCGGCTGATTGCCCACTTGATGCATTATGGCTTTGTCTAGTTGTATGCTGGGTGTTTCAATCAGCAAGATACTGTGAGACACAGTATCTGATCCAAACTTCCTAAGCTTGTCTGTAGGGATGGTATGGGAGATGTTACTCCCCATCTCATTTTTTACTACTGGGAACACACTATTAAGATTTTTATTTTAGTGATAGAGTTTGGGAGACTGTCTTCACTGCTAGTGGTCATCTTGACACACTTCAAATCCAATCAGAGGCTATGTTATGGACACTGCATCCCAGTAGATAACCAATGAATCTGGGCTGTGTGGTGTCTCCCGGGAGACAGACTAGCAGAATTTTGAAGTAAGTCACAAGAAAACTATTGTTCTTCAAAGACATCACAGGAGAATATACTGGCCTAGCACATGGCTGACCAGAGTAATTGCTTATTACTAGAAGAGAGGCATGGATAAACTGGGTGCCAGGACACAAAGTAAATACTATTTTAGTATAAATACTGTTAACCAGAGTTCTTTCTCTGCATTATTATGGATTTTGTAAAAGTTACACGCGGTTATATAAAACAGCAGCAACAATAAAAAACCCCTCTGACTTTGGTAAAGTTTTATGAAGTCCTACATTTTTACTGGGATTGCTTTTTTGCATCTCCTTCCTCAAAGGGAGAGGAAACTATTTTTATTTTTGCAGCTCAGGAAAATTTTGGAGTACATAGTTAAAGATATTTACTATGAATTTAAGGTCACCTTCAAATTTCCATTATATACAAACTCTCTGTCAGAGAGGAATGGAGGGAATCTATATGGCAATGAATATTCATAATACAGAATGCAGTTCCGGCCTGTTTATCCTTTTCTCTCCTTGACACTCTATTCAAAAAGGAGCCTGAAAACAAATAAAAAAAGGTGAGGGCAGTGAGAAATGTGGAGTGGCTTCCAGACAAAGAGGGATTCAATAGACTAGGAGTATTCATCTCTGAGGGAAGATGACTGTGGGTATGATGGAAATCAATAAAGTAATGGATGGTGTGTTTATTAGCTGCTGTTTTCTGGTTCTTACAGTAAAAAGTAAGTGCCACCCACTGAAATGGACCAATGAAGGCACCCAGTAAAAAGAAAAGTTCAAAGCAAAGCTTTCTATTTTACTCTGAACTACCAAGCTTCTTATGCTGAGGTATCTACTGTGCCTCTATTTCCCTCTCTCCCTTTATGATGTTTTTCTCCTTCATATTCTACATTGCTTTCCACATATTGAGTCTATTTCTGAGATTTTTCCTTCCACCCACCATGGGCTATGGCCTCTCCTCCTACCTGTATGCCTGCTGTATAATTGGACTGTCTCCCAGCCTCTTGCCTCACTTCGCATCCTATTTCATACTACATTCCCATCAAGCCATCCACCAGCCACGTATTACTCAAAACTGGTGTTTACTATGGGTTTTCAGAGTAATCAAGGAGGTTTGCCAGATAGAATCATAGGGGTTGGAAGGGACCTCAAGAGATCATCGGTTCCAAACCCCTGCCAAAGCAGGCTCCCTAGCTCATATTGCACAGGCAGGCGTCCAGATGGGTCTTGGTTGAGCTTGAGCCAGGATGACTCTGCTGGGTAGTTCTTACAGTCTTCAGGTGGTCCTTCCATTCCCTCTTAATTTTAGGTTTCATTAATCCTATAATTACCCAAAACAGTCTTGATTTTGTTACTCTAGAGAAGAGCTTCCAAACACAGAGCTGCTGGGCATGCAGGTCTGCCCGCTGGCACTGTGGCAGACAAGAATAAGACTGGTCAGGATACCAGGCAGGAGGGAGATTTTGGAGGGGGGGGAAGGTGGACAAGAAGGAGACAGTTTAAGTGCTACATATCAAGCTTTGCACTGCTGGCCATTCAGAAAGAAACATCTGGCTGTGGTAGGACGGCACATAGACCCGCACAGTACTCATCCATTTTCCATGCAAGCTTTGTTCTTGCTTTCACATTGGTGGTAAGAAAGGCAAAGCTAGTGAAATAAGAAAGGAAAGATCTGCAAGTTTTTGCTGTGGATTTTGTGGCATTGATTTCTCAGTTCTCTTATGTCCTGCGCGGTATTTTTAAAGACCATCCCAATCCACCTGACTCCCGCATCTTGGAAGTAAGTTTGCCAAAAAGAAATAAGTATGTTGATGGTAAATATTCATGGAGCTTCAAATAAGAAAAGAAATTGTTCCTTCAGAGAACAAAGAAGAGAGAATAACAACTAAAGTATGGGAGATATTAATGAATACTCTAATGTTGGCAAGAACATACCAAGAATTGGTGCACATATGCTATTAATAACTTTTTAGATATCATGCTTTTTGCTGCACAAATACCTATACAGTATGTTTTCAACCAGCTCAGTAAAGAGATGAAGAAAGTGGTACAGCATGAGGGAAGGCAAATATTTCCAATTCCTCCACTACAAAGGCATAAACCATCCTCAAAACAAGGTATTTCCCACTCCTTTATCCCCAGCTTCTCTGTCATAACAAACCTCTCGCATTGGCTTAAATTACAGATGTGCCAGACTCAAAATTCAAAGTACTTTATTTTTTTTGTTTGTTTGGAGGTTTGGATTACTGGGTAATACTTGTCTCTATACCCTCCAAAAAAAAATCATCCCTGAGCTTCAAATTCCCTTGTGACATATGCATATGCATTTGACATTTGAATCCTCCCAAATCCATGCTTTCTTTCTAGATACTGGTGTATGATACAATACACCCCAAATCACCAGGTGCACAGCACTTATACAGTCATTCAGTGGTACGGAAATCTGACCTGAAACACTCGGTGAAAACAGTTATAGCCAAAACTATGTTTAGAGTGAAAAAATGCAGGAAATAAGAAGCGAGTGCCCACATCAAAGTATGTGTGACTATTCTGAATGGCATTTGCACTTTCAAGCTCCCACAGTATTATTTGCTTTAGCATTTGTGGTTGATCTGCAGTCAGACCAAGCAATATACTTCAGTAGTGCATCTGAGGAGATAATCTGGGAAAACAGTGGTCTTTTGCTCTGTTTCCTGAACAGCATCATCAGCATCAAAACTTTCTGAAATCAAAACCAAAAATACAGCAAAGCACTGAAGGGTCAAGTCCCGGTCAGAGTGGAACCTGAAGAGTGGCACATGCAGCTCTCCCTCCAACCAGTGCTTTCCTACATCTTCTTCAAATTAGTCACCAGGCAAATTTTTCAATGCCTAATTAAGATGCTGAAGAAATACAAGTTAAGATAGAACAATGGAGATGAAGTTAGATAATTCAAGCTGGAGACAGAACCTGGTTTATAATTTAAAGTTAAGCAGCAAAAAGCCTATTAAATTTCACCTGATGCCTGTGAGGTGACCCCAAAGGTTTATCTTGTCTTGGGTCACCTCCATGGCTGTGATGAGTGGTGGGCAATTTGGGATGGGATATCTGAGTCTGTAGTAAATGTGTCAATACGTACGTGAAGACTAACCTCATGCACCTCCTTTTAGATGTATGCAAAGAATGGTGTACGTTTGTAAGGCACCTGGTATTGCAATATCTAAGAGTAGCCTGGTTTTGCACCTCTTTGATTGGCTCTTACAAAACTTTACAAAATTCCTTTGAAATAAGATTTGATGAACTTTTTTTTTTTTTACAGGAGGGTGTAGTATTACCTGTCATCTCCAGTTTTTCTTTACTGTCCCTGCCCTGGGATAGGAAATGGAGATTACCTCCTTTTTAGCTCAGTGCTGAGGCTGAAGGCTCTCTGCAGCAGGAGCAGTCATTTCACTACACACAGGTTCAGCCCCTGGCACACAGAACCCCAAACGCGGGGCACCACTGACAGTAACACATAGAATTCGCTGCCACAAATGAGTCCATGGAGCACGAGACCTGAAAATGATTTTAAATATTATTTTCACAATATTTTGTAATATTCTGTCTATACTATGCCATTTTGATCTGTTTTGTTCTTTATTGCAAAATGTATTCTTAAGATAGAATAACCTTTTGTAGAACTATTTCCAATATTAACTGCAGGAAATACTGCTGGAGCCAGTAACACCCTAAAAATTGGAAAGAACTTCTGAAGTTTGATCTTCCAGTACCTATACGTCATCTTGTCATTTTTACCCATGCAGAGTGAGTGTAGACTGCTACCAGACCAGAACAACAACAAAAGGCTGCAGGAGGAATTCCCACGGGCCATAGCAGAAGTAGAGTCTATGATCTTCTCTGTATTACATGTTCTGAGTCAGTCTCTCCTCTGCTTCTTAAAAAAAAAGTGGATGAGACAAACTGCCCTGCTCTGTCATCATAATCCATCTTATTTCCAACTTACTTCTCTTCACAGAGAAGAACTGTATGTGCTTTACTACCACATCCAACTTTGAAATGCAGAAAAACTTCCAGAGGATAATAATTCACTGAGGACTGACTTATTCATTTTCTGTCTCCTGGGTTATATTCTTAACTGGGGTAAGTGACTGAGCCAAACAGCCACCAAGCCTGCCTATTGCCTGACAACAGGGCTCAAGTTTTCCTCTTGACTTTATTGCCTTCTGCTCTTTATTGCTGAAAAGGGACAAGCAGATGCACTTCACCACTATTTTGCATACTTCTCTCAGAGACCATACTCTTTTTTTTTTTACCTCAGTGAAACCAACCCTCTGGCTTAGTGGTGGTGCAGAAGCTGAGCCCTCAATAGACAGCAAATCTGAAGCTACCTTCTTCAGAAAACCCAATAGTTTCCAGGCAGTCTCAAGATTATGTATATGATGAGGCTATGGAGAGATGAAGGTCCTTAGCTGTGTCTTTTCCCTTTGGGTTAACTGCAAACACCTCACACAAAGAGGAGCTGTGTTCCCTTCCCATAGAAGAGCTGCTGCTTCCTCCATATGCTATTAGTACTTCCCTTCCCTGAATTTTTCCCACTTTCATTGGGTCTTGATGGGTCTGCAGCCACCAAATATGGACACAGTATCCCACATGCTAAGTGAACACATGCTGATGCAGCAAAATCAAATGCAGCATGTCATTTAAAGCAAGACTATTGCTGCTAAAGACAACTGATAGACGGTGAGTTTGACCAACAAACCTTGAAGAATCACTGAGGATTGCCAAAGGAGAAGGAAATTAGGGGAAAGGTAATGCCAGCAGGGAGAGTCCACAACCACCAACCCACGGACCACCCAACCTAATTATACCACTGACCCAAAAGGAAGATTAGGTGTGTGCACTAATTTACACAGGAGTCAAAGACTTGCTAACCAATCACATACTGATAAATAATACATATGTAGTAGAAACATGAACATGTCAATATTAACTGTATAAATAATCACTGATTTGGAGCCTTTGTGTGCTGTGCTGTATTGCACACCCCAAGATTTGGGACAGCAATACCACATAGTTAATTACATAGTAGCCTATTCATGTATTTCATGTTATTTTCCCCTCTTTCCTAAAGAAAAAAATGTTCCCTTTTATTGGTTTTGTTTTCTTTTTGAACTACCATTTCATATTTAGTAGGTGTAATTACTGTTGTGTTGACATTAAAGCTATTTTCTTCTGAACTACCTACATCACGTACAAAAATGCATAACATTTTTGCAAATAAAGACAACAAAATATCTAGCAATTACTGAAGAATTCCCCAAACAAATTATGATTAATTTTTCAATGCAGATATAAGAACTAATGACAACCCAAGTATAATCAATGAATTGATCACCATGTCTTAGATAGTGTTGGGCACTTAACTCATTTGATTCAGTGTATGTTTGCTGATTGAGATTCATTAAAAGTTTCTGCCTCAAAGAAAATTCATTCTTGCACTTGACTCTGAAATATCTATGAACATTTGAACAATCAAAATTCTTCCCTTACTGATGTGCCTCAATGGCACATCATGAAGGGAGAAAGACAGACTGAATCAAAATTCACTTTTAATGTGATGAAAGCCTTCTCTGAAGGAGTTTTATCTTGTTACTGGTTCAGTAGTCAACAGTAGGTGGTGTGCAAAATTGTTATTCCAAGGAGCATTATTTTGCACTTCGATATTTTGCTACGCTTTTCAAGACCAGCTTATTGTAGAGTCATCTTAAATTTGTTATATCGTAAGAATTTGGAAATCACAAAGTACTGCCAGGAAAACAGCAGTTTCCAGTCTCCACAGGTTGTTGTAATGAGGCCTTCAGATGAACATGGAAGAACCCCAACAACAGGCAATGGTAGAGTTGTCTCTTCAGAGGATGATGCCTTTGTAACACTGCATAAATGCTGAGATGAAAGAGTATGTCTTGTATTTTTCATCCCCATGTGAAAACACAGTGATTTTCATCTTATCCACAAACTTTTAAAATCACTTGAAAACAATCCAGTTCCTTTTTTAGCTTCCTTGGAAGCCTACAAGCCCTTTAACACAAGTCAGCTATTGGCCAAGTAGAGTAAGTTGCAGTTAGCAGTGTGCAGTTAGCTTTGTAGTTCACTATATGTTTATCCCTGCACAATCAGCACATTCACTTCTGAGCACTGCATCCTAAGAGATCTCCCATTCCAGGAAATGTGGTAGCCAGCAGAAAGGAAAATAAAAAGATCCTTAGTGGAGAAAACCATGAGAAAGAATCAAAGACAGATGGATCTGACCAGCAGTCCCTTGGGCTTTAACTAGACCATAATTACCAACTGAAGAGCTCACTGATGGTGCAACACCAAGAGCCCATCTCAGCTCTGTGCAGCAACCCCGTTATTCACAGACATCCCAAACAACTCACCTCCCAGACAGTGAGGAGCCAGTTATGGTACACTGTCTGGCATCTTTTGCACATTCTTTCAGGTGAAAAATGTCAGAAATTTGTATATAGTTTTAAAAACGAAGGATTTTATAAGGTATGCTTTTATATGCACACATATGTTTAGGTGTTAAACAACTGGTTTTTCTTCAGTTATGGATTTTAGTTTCCCTCCCCTTTCTTCATCTCCTCCTTTAGTTATTCTAGGAATTCTCCCCAAACTGACTACTTTTCTTACCTCTATGTTTTTAAAATTATTTCTAACTGGAAATGAGTAAGCTATTCCTGTGAAACCCATCTTGTGGATTTGCATCATACTACAGTTAGTTAATCAAAACACTTGTCAAAACCAGTATTTTCTTTGATACATTTTTAAAAAAGAACAAACTGTTTTACATTTTGCAGGGAGAATTTGTATTGTTTCAGGCCCAAAATTTAAAAACAAACAACACACAAGCATATTAGGGCAAGTGAAATAGAAGAGGAAAAAAAAAAGTTTTTCCATAGGGTCCCTTATTATTTTAGCAAATCATAACCTAGCTCAAAAATTTCAGGAACTGTGGATTTTTAAAATGCTTGAAAAGTTCTTGTAGGTAAAGTTTGCCAAAGGAAATATTTTTTGGTTTGTCTTAGCAGGGCCTAAAAGTCTTGTGATTTTTATTAATTTGAAGATTATAAAAGATGACAGAATACATAAATCAAACAAAAATATTAGTCACAAATAGTCCAACATGTTTTCTCATAGTCATATAATAAATGCCTTATGCATCCACATCATTCTCATGATCCATCTTCATCCAGTTTTATTAGACTAGCATTCAGAGTCTTCCAATTAGTTTGTTCTTATGCTAATTGTAGTTAAAAAGCAAAGATGTAATGATGCACATGCAAACTTCATGAGATACATGTAACACAACCACAAAGAGATCTGCAATGGCAGAAGAAACCACCTGATAGCCAGGATTTGTAAACTGCTAAACACATTTACTTTTATTACCTCGGGTATTAATTGAGGCTATAGGTTATTACCTACTAGTAAGTAAAGGTATTTTCTATCATGAAGGCTAGCAATCTAAAGAACAGACACATGAAGGATAAAACACACCAGTAAACTCAGAGATGGAGATTGGAAACTTCTAAAATATCTGATTAATACACTCATTTCTTTTGAGTACTGCTGTTATTAATGAGTTAGAGCAAAGATCCGTGGTCAGGATCTGTGGACCATTTGCTAGGTGCTCTGGAAACACACAGAAAGTCATCAAGGGAAAACTAATGGAGACAGGAGTGCGAGCGGGAAACAAATGGGGTGTTGAGGCCAGACTCGTTATAAGTGTTACTGAGAGGGCAGCGTGAGGACACACGAGGCGAGGCGGGATCTCAGACATCCGTTAGTGTTTCCTTGTCTCCCAGAGGAATGGCAACTCCAGACAAGGAAGAATAAATGAGGAAAGAAACAGAAGAAACTACAGGGTAGTTTAGACCTGGGTCTAAAGAGTATCTTGTTCGCTTCTCCTGCTTCCCAACATACATAATCTCCAACCTCTCCTGGTCCTACACTGCTTCACTTGCAGCAGGTAAGCTTGGTGCATGCACATACCATTATCAAGCCAAAGTCAGGTTTGAATGTGTTTTGGATAACTAGGTCATTCTCTCTCTTTCCATGGCCAGATAAGAAAAATTTGTGTCAAGAGGGAAGTTATTTTACTTAGGATTGGGAGCAGCCTTAAGATAAGAACAGTTCACAGGTCTGCTCAGCTGCTATCTAACCCTGGTGCTTGTATTCTGTAAGTCTCTAAGTCTTGAATTTTAAATCCAGGACTAGTCCGTAAAATTGTGGTTTTGCATGGCCCCAGGGTACCAGTCTTGCCAGGGAAGAGCAAGTGGGTACATAACTCATGTCTGAGCCTGGCTGAGCTCCAGGATATGTGCTTCCATGTGCATCTGGCTTGCAGGGTTCATCTGGGCAGCAGCAGAGACTTCTGTGACTGAGAACAGGCATGGGGGTCTTACTCTTCCCAATGTCACCCAAAACAGTCTCTAATTTAGTGGGAAAAGTTCTTTATGTTTAGCTGGGGGTGATGCCAAAAGGAAGAGGAGAGACTTGAACTGAGGACTTCCACTCAGTAGGTCAGTGCTGTATCAGCTGGGGAGCTGTAGGATAAGATGCTGCCAGAAAAGGACCTTGGACAACTATGGGGATGAATCTTGAGTTTTGATATCTCCCACAGGAGAAAGATTTCAGATTCTGCAGACCTGACTCATCTGCCATCCAGCATCTTTGAATAAACTCTAGAGATGAGCAGACACCCACATCCTCTACTGTTCCTTGGGGCTAGCTCCAGGAAAACTTCCTGCTCCCAACAGGGGCTTGTTGGGGTCTAATTCTTCCCATTCAGGACAGGACAACAGCCATTAAGAGGATGGGCTTCTGAAAACTAAACATTACAAGCCCCAGTGTTGCTATGTTTAGCTTTCTTTCCCTTCCCTTCCCTTTTCTTCTTTTTTACTTTCTTCTTTTTCTCTCCTCCTGATGGCTGTGTCTAGAAACTTCACAGAGAATCTCTGAGACTCATCCCTCGTCAGAGGTCTTCTAGCATGATCATAAAGACAGTAAATTTCTATTTGCATCTGTGACTAGACAGGTCCTGAATCTAAGGATGGCAGGCACATTGCCAGTTACAAGACTGAGCCCAGCTGTGATCTCAGCACCTGCATGTAAATCAGCAGTGACTACCTGATATGGAAATTCCATAACATGGAATTACTCAGGCATAAAATGGACAAATGACACGGCACTCCTAAATGGGATCATCTTTACCCATTTTCTTCCTTCATCTATCTGCCACCCTTCTCACTCAAAGCTGTAGATCTCCCAGGTAAGTGCTGAAGCCCTAGGAGCTCTTTTGGAGATGTCCCTTGACAGTTCTAATTCACTCCCTGAATGATGCAAGGGGTGTCTTTGCCTGGGTTTGGAGTAACTGCTTTGCATGCTTGACATCACTTATACATAAGTTTGCAGTTGAGGTTTGGAGTCTTCTGGCTTTAAACAATGCTGCCCATGATTAAATAGAAATTTCCTGCAGAGATTTAACAAACATTTCTATGCCATACTGTAGGAACATGGTTTTCTTTAAGCTCTGACTTACTTCTAATATATCCACAATGGGTGAGTCATTGTTACTGTAAACACACTGGGAACTGAATTTGAGGATTTGTGGACAAAGAACACAAATCTTAAGGAAACCAGGCTTCATGGCTTACGTTGCTTATGGAACAGCTTGTTTCTATATATATCACTTAAGAATCATATATAGCACCGTCCTTTTCTTTCTGAGGAACATGATTAGGCATCAGAAAAACATGTGCGCTTTGTTTATGAAGGTGTATGTTTCCATAGTGCACATCAAGATGTTTTGAATAGGCTCAGATAGACAGCTCATGTTTTCCTTACATAGCTGAAACACTGGACTTGATTACTGTACCTTGGATTAATGAAAAACATGAAATAATATGATTATAAAGGCTGTAACAAAATTGCAGCAGAGTCCAACCGACATTATCACCGTGAAACATTCGTGTCCCAGTTCAATTTTTGGGCTGTTTAAACCTCCCTGAACTAAAGCATTGCTTGTCCATTCACATGGGTGCTCCCATGTCACTTTTACTGCCACAATTTTTAGTTTGGAAGACATGAATGTAAGATATCATCAACAACTTACAAATACATGCTAACTCCTCTAACCATATGCAGTACTGTCTTTCCAGCACTGATCCACAACTGCAAGATGAAGGAGAAGAAAGCTTTTTGTACTAGCCACCACGTTACTATTGCACTTTGCTGAATAAACTAAAAACAAGACTTCAAAAAAGGTGCAACTGCAAATTACTGAGCTGAGGAGCTGCAATTAGAAAGGAAATGAAGAAAATGGACAGTGGGGTGCCTTAATGTGAAATGTGACATTGATAAATCAAAGGAAACCTGGAATATGAACAGTAGATATTTCAACTGATTACCAAAGATAACTTGCATTCTTTGTTAGCACAGTCAATTTTGCATTTGCTCAGAAAGATTAAAAGGCCCAGTAGCTGCCACATAATCAGAAACAACATATTCATATAAATAAATAGAGTTCCCCTTTAATTCCTGCTAAAGGAGGCAAAGACTCCAGACAGCTATACACCAGGAGTTGTGTGGGACAGGAAACAAGGGACTCTTCATTACTGGAACAAAACACTCAGTTTCCAGAGTAAAGGTCCTAATTTTTCCATAAAGCAGACCATATTTAGGGGAGAATCACATGTTAGGAACTGAAACGTGCCATAAGTGAAAACAGAATTAAGAAATTAAACATATGCTAAGCACAGTTAACACAGTTATAGACTTCTTTCGCAGTAATAGAAATCAGTTACCGTGCAAAGTTTCGTAGCCTAAATATAACAACAGTTTACATTTTCTTTTCATTAACATACTATTTTATTAACTTGCTGTGTTTTCCCAGCTGTTTGATTTTTTAGAATACAGTGCAGCTTATGGACAGAAGTCAATAGAATTTGTGGGACATAGTATAGACTACTTTTCCTAAAATCACAAATTAGGAGTAGACTTGGTTGCAAATACTGGTAATGCCAACAAAAAATTACTTTTTCCTGACAAATACTCCAATCTGTGGATACAGTTTCCATTTTTAAGATGTTCAAAATAGCAATCACCAAACCATGGTGCCTGACAAAGAGAATGTCCAAGTGTATTTTCTTTACAGCACCCTCCATAGTCAAACTTCCCTATATCTGTGGCCACAGGAGAGAGACTAGAACCTTGGGATGAAATTAATATGTAGATTTCATAAGCTAAACAATTCTAGCTACTTGCAAGTTTGAAAGGGTTATTAATCTCATACTACTTGTAGCTGAACCTTTAAATGAAACACAGATTTTATTTTTATAAATTATCTGGTGATAGGCAGAAATCATCTCAGGGACAAGGCAGTTTTCAGTCATAAGCTCAGCTTGTCTGACAGAGGTGGAAAACCCCATGCTTTACAGTTTCCCTTTTACCATCCCTTCTTTGCAGTAAGATGTAGGTCTCGGACATCACTGCAGAAACAGGTTGATTCACAGTGAGATGCAGAACACAGTGAGCCATCCCTATGGGAAGAAAATAATCCATGCAAAATTCAAAAGCAACTTATGCTTACTGGGACATCCCATCCTGCAACATTTCTGCTAAACAAAGCCACCAGAGGGGATGGGAATGTCTGCTCAGGGGTACACAGAGGGGAAAAAAAGTTCAAAGCCGTTTCACAGGACTCCTTCAAAAATGCATGGGAACCCTTCCACTACAGTTGTTGTTGAGTGTTTTGCTGAAAGGAAGTCATACACAGGGCTTTCTTCACTAGAAGGTCTGTCTGGATATAATTTGTACTCTCAGCTTCTTAAGGATGCATGGATTTAATTAGAAGGACAAAAATAACTTCCAGCATCATGATGAAGAATGGGGGATGGGGGCCTTTTGAGACTCAAGAACCCTCACGTTTGGTAGAAAGCATGATGGAGATCATACCAGTTTCTTCAATCTCCTTAGGCAAAGATAAAGAACTTAGGTAACATGTTTTCAGGGTTGCTTATTGGAAGAGAAAAACCAAAAGTGTGCTTGGCTCGTACTTAGCACAGAGATAGGGAGGATGTATTGAGACTGCTCGAAGAGGACTGACAAATTATATATTCACTGCTAGGTCAATGCCTTGGCATTCCCACAGAGTACTGACTTCTACCTACAGCAACACTCTCACTAATCCTATGACACATTATTAGTCATGTACTAATGGTAAGGAGTCAGAAGAAGACACATTTTCTTCTAAAACTGATGGAGTAGCTTTATTAGACTAGATGAAATACCTTAATGTCATACTAGCTACATTAAAACAAGAATATGTCTAGACTTTTTCCTGCACAGCTTTATGCTACCAATTTGAAAGAAAACATTACTTTCTCTAATCTGAAAATACTTACTAAATTTGTGTTACATCTCTGAGAAACAGGGAGGAACTCACCAGCAAGCATCAGCTATACTTGCTTTTTTTTTGACCAGTAAAGACCATACTATGTTCATCTGTCAAATCACTGGGTTAGCAAATAGTCTGCAGCTAAGGTAGCATAGAAAGAACCTCTTTGTTTTTAGAAATATTGTCCTTATAGAAAAAGGATTTATAAATATTATGTAAAGTGTGTTTTGTCTACTGTGAAAAGTGAATTTACCCAGGGATCAGCAAAAACAGAATCTGGGATTCTACAGTGCCTACACCAAGGTGGCACTGCCTGAGGTGACTTACAAGCCAACTTAGCACAGCTGAGGAGTATGCAGACCAGTGAGTGATGAGACAGATTGCTTTTAGGTAGCTGAAAATAACTGATTTAGGCATACAGTTAGAAAACATTTTTGGACTATAACAGAGGGATTTTAACAGCAGTTAAGTTTGTTTTGCCATTGACAAAAATCACAAGGAAGAATCAATGGGAAAATGATAAAGTGTAGTTTCTTTTATATCACAGCAAGGAACAGTCTTAAAAGTTTTTGGTATGCATAAGAACTGTCAGTACATCACTACAGCACCTGGCCTGTATCAGGAACAGCATGACCAGCAGGACTATGGAAGGGATCATCCCACCTCTACTCAGCACTGGTGAGGCCACACCTCAAGTACTGTGTTCACTTCTGGGCCCCTCACTACAAGAAAGACACTGAGGTGCTGGAGTGTGTCCAGTGAAGGGCAACAAAGATGGTGAAGTGTCTAGAGAAGAAGTCTTGTGAGGAGCAGCTGAGAGAACTGAGATTGTTTGGCCTGGAGAAGAGGAGGCTGAGGGGAGACCTTAGCACTCTACAACTCCCTGAAAGAGGCTGTAGCCAGGTGGGGGTTGGGCACTTGCCCAAGGAACAAGTGATAGAACAAGATGAAATGGTCTCAAGTTACACCAGGGGATATTAAGAACAGTTTCTTAACCAAAAAGGTTGCCAATCTGGAACATGGTTTAGTGGTGGACTTGGCAGTGCCAGGTTAACAGTTGGACTTGATCCTAAAGGTCTTCTCCAACCAAACTGATTCTATGAATTGCAGTAATGCAGCAGTGGAAAAATACATGCATCTGTGAGAAATATCACAGAGATTTAGACTGCAGATTGAGTCTGACAAATTAGTAACTTTAAAAAGCATATATTTGCTCTATTATATGTAAAACATATACCAATCAAATTAACTATCTTCGTTGCAGGATACAAGCAGGAGACCTTTGTTTTTGACAGTGTATACAAAAGGAACAATTAAATAAGAAAAGGCAAAATATATGCATTTTTTAAAGGATTATAATTTAGGATGTACAGGGTCTGATACCAAGAATTTCTACTGGGTATCTTTGAAAAGCCTTGTGGAAGGCAATCTGTAGCTTCCTCTGCATACTGGGCATCCAGAGAGCTTTTAAAGTGTCAGTCATTGCTATGGGGATCCTCTAATGGATATTGCAGGAACACAGGGATTTACATCTCATGGTTATCTTTCTCAACTGAGACCTACAGACAAACTAAAATGCAAATAATAAATATTAATAACTCTTCCTAACAGTTAAAGTGATCATTTCAGACAGTTAAATATTATTGAAGTAGTCCCCTGATGTGCCTGTCTCTGTCTCATATGTATTTTTTCTTCTGAGGCACAAGCTTCACAATGGCCAGTTTAAGTGTATGCTACATACTTGCACTGTATGTTCTTCCTTACAGAGGATCATAGCAGGTAGTCGATGGACCAAGTTCTACTCTTAGTTACAGCAAGGTGACTCTGGAGTAAATCCCTTGGATTCAGTTGAATTACACTGGTATATAACTGAGAGGAATTTCCTCTGATGGATATAACTTCCATGCATGATATACGTACGTTCCTCAGCAGTAATTAAGACCAGATGGTGCTTCGTATTTATACTGTAAGCGTGTGGCTGTTGCTTCTCTCTGATACTTTAGAAAGCAATTTTCTTCCATTCCCATACGTGGCTGGTACTTTCCCACACATTCTACAGCTAGTAAGTTACAAAGATTCCTCCAAACAAGTATCTGATGCAATTTAAAATTGAAAAACTTGGCAAGGAATTAGGCAACAGGTGCCTGGTATCCATCTATCGTGTATTTACAGCTGGAAGAATTACAAGCCGGGTCTTTCTAAAGAAGGTTTGGAACTCAGTGGAACTCCAGTGTCTCCAGAGGAATGCTTGCCAAAGACTTGACACTGGAGCAGGGACAGCACCCGCTCAACAGCGAGTCTTGCTGAGGTCTGAGGGACCTCAGCTAGAAATAGGAGTGGGGTGCACAGGTTGAGGAGTGGATCTGTGCCTATGGGCACATGCAGGAAGATGAGATTAGCTTAGATTTTTAGACTGGCAGTCCTGGTACTTCCCACACAGTCTTGGGAAGACTCCAGAAAAGCCAGGGTCACCAATTTATGGAAGCTTCTGAAGAGAACATCTGAAAAACTTTACACACACACATATACACATGCTTAATATATGGGTACACATACACGTGTACATTTGTGTATACATATGCATATTTGTAATGCTTATGGTCCTTTACTTGCTGCCTCTGAAACAAAAAGAAAACCATCTTACACTGGCAGAAACATTAGTACCTCTACAGGAGATAAATAGGATGCTGACTGATAATTGCAGTTACCACCTGTGACTCAATTAATTTCTCAGACATAAGCCCTGCATAAACATACAATGAAGGACGGTTTCTGTGGGGTGGAATATCCCCCTAGAGAAATTTGCAGAAGCTACATTGAGGATCTAACAAATTTATTACACTATTTCGTGTACTTATTACACTAAGTCTGACTTTAATTGTGTCACCCATAAATAACAGATGTAGCACAGGATACAGGTTTTTATCAGTAATCAAGTTTTGGAAAAGACTAGTCTCCCCTGAACTGCTACCACCTCTGAAATTTTAGAATTAAAAATTTGCAAGCAAATTCTTGACATGTTCTGGACTGAACTAAAATTATATTTGAAGAAGCCTTATTTTTAAACAAGATCTTTTTCCTTCTGATTTCTTCATATATTACAGACAGCTGGAGAAGGTCACAGATGCAAAATTGGATAACAAATTCTGGGACTTCCATAAAATTACAAGTAAGGGCTTTTAGAAGACTGGGGAAATGGGTAACTGGTCTTTATTCTGGTGGGTAACCACCTGTTTTCCACAGACATATGCACAGAGTATGTACTTGTTATATGCCTGCCCAGCATTTAGCCCAAGGGTGGTTTGGATCCAGACTGCAGTTTATAAATACATCTGCAGTACAGAAGTCAGGAAAAGCAACAGCCAGTGAAGAAGGATATGTATGCTTGTATTTCTAAAGTTTTGTAAATTATCTGCTGGCTCCCTATGAATATTCATACTGAGTTTCAAGTAGATGACAGTATGTACCAGATTTCAGAAGGTATCAGGGTGAATCCTTACACCCCCAGAATTGCTCTTTTCTAAAACATCTCAAAGCTCTCTTCCTCCTCTGCCCATCCCCAGCAGCAAGTATCCATATTTGTTCTTGGAGTTGTGTATGGACATGGGGAAGCAGAACAGCAATCAAGAAAGAAACAGCACTGATGTCCACATCTCACCATCAGCTACTCTCTGCATCCCTTTCCAGCTGTCTTGGTGCAACTTAAATGAACATCTAAGTGAAGAGTTTTAGCTGAATCCAGCAGGAGAAAGGTTTTGCTAGTAGAGACAAGAAGGTTTTTGAAGACTTGGCCTTCTCAGTACTGCCAGTTCTCATAATTGTAATTAATGTTTGTTTTGCTCAGAGCTCCAGGTCCTGGAGTTGTGAAAATCTCAGCTTTCATTAAAAGAAAAAGTAGGTTTTGTGCCTGCAGAGGCAAGTCTGAAAACATGAACTTAAGGCCTGGAGGGAAAAGAAAGGGAAAAAAAATCCTACTTGAAAAGGTATTACTTTAAACCCCATGATTTAAAAAAAGTTAATCGCATGAATTTTTAGGGCTTCAAGTATTTTAAGCCTTCAAGTATCATTTCTAAATACACAAGGCTAGATATGCTACACCTTGCAGCCAAAAAAAGTCTATGCAAATGAAAATAACTTTACTTTTCAGAGCTCATTGGCATCCACAGAGCTTATAGATGATCAAAAAAAAACCAACAAAGGAAAGAGCACAAACCTTCACTCCTATGACAATTAATGAATTGGCACCTAAACTACAATTCACCTGCTCAGGCATATTGCTTAATGTGACATGTCAGGATACCTCATCCCTAAACACCATCCAAGAGATGCTTAGGAAAGTACCAGACACATCCATATGATTTAGGTGCTGCTCTGGCAATAGAAGCAGAGCAGGACTTTGAGGAATATGTCACAACTTGACTGATTCACACTGCCATTCACTGGTGGTCCATGTGCTGGACCTGGCTCTCCAGTGAAGGATATGAGAGTACCTATCCTTTAGCTAAGACCTATGCCTTAGTGCACTGACTGACAGCAATAGGCATCCTGAAAGCCAAAATGACACAAACCCACAAAACTTCAGTAGAAAAAAAAAAAAAGAGTCTGCTTTCATCTTCATGAGTTCAACAAGTATCCCTCCAAATAAGTTTCTTCATGCACCACATAATTGCTCCTTTTTTTCCCCAGATTGAACAGTCAAGACTTTTTCCCCCCTTTCTGCTTCTTTCCTCACAGGCAAGAAGACAGGTTTGTGTTGTGGCCTCCTCAGTGTGTATGTCACTCCCAGTCCTGCCACATCCCCACCCTTGGAGGCTCCAAACTCAACTTGCTGCAGGTGAAAGCCTTTACACACAGTAGCCCTTACTTGGGGGTTACAATGCTTCATGCATCACTGAAATTACTACATGCTTTCTTCCAGAGAAACCAACTTATTTCACAACTTTTTCTGATTTTCTTTCTGGTCCTGGAGGGCCCCAGAGGAGGTACTTATTATACAAATATGCTACCAGGGGGATTGAGGAGACTACACAAGCACTAGTAGCATTCGGAAAAGGAGAACTGGGGTGGATGATTTAATCTATCTGTAATAACTTGGTAATGTTGCTCAGAGCAGAGCAAACAAAACCCCCAGAACAGGATGGATCAGGAAAATCACATCGTGACCAGACCTAGTCAGCCAAGGTGCTCTAACCTGTAAAAGCAGCTCCAGGAATTGCTCATCTCTGTGCAGCCAGGGACATGTCTCAGGAATACAGATACAACCTGCAGTTTGCTGGGATTGAATGAAACAGGTGAGGACAGGAATTCCAGTTCCTTGGAAAGAGAGGACCAAAGAGACATGATGATCTGTGGGCTTCCGGGATTTTGGCAAGAGTCTAGACTCTTAAGGGTAATAAAATTGTGCAGCACTGGTTGTAAGTAAACATAAGGAGAGAGGAGGTTCCTCTCATCCAGATTTCATCATTAAAATCTTAACATAAAAGGGCTAATTCTTTAGAGGCAGACTGGCAAAAGAGTTTGTTGATTATATTCCTAACACTTTGAAGCTGTAGAAAGGCAATGACCACTTCACAAAAAGAAACATCCACTTCTTACTTTTCCCCAGTGCCTCAAACACTTCCAAATTGTTCCATTTTATCCACGTTAACAATCAATAACCTTAATTTTGGCATTTCCCAACTGCTGAGCACTTAACTTTAGGTCTTTAATATTCTTTTATCTTCTTTTTACACCATAGCTATAAAATAAATGACTGATGACAAATGCAAATCATTCATTGGGAATGTTGGCCTCCCCTTACTGAACCAGTATCAGTAAGTAAATATAGTCATTATTTCACCAGTTTTCATGAAAACAACTCTTCACAAAACATCCAGTACAACCCTTGATTAGAAGACTTATCTTAGTCTCTGCCAGCATAGGAAGATTCACTTATTAAATCTGAATCTCTGCTCCATGTGCTTAATTTCTTTTATCTGCTCAGATGGTCTCTTCTGCCTGTTACTGTGTAAAAGATCCACACAAACAACAGGGGCAACCACTGCCAACAGTGCATTACCTGTATGTAAATGCTCTTGATGCACAATGTAAATTAACTACAAGAAATGAGAAGCTTCCTGTCCCTCATCACTTCCCAGTACAGTTGCCTTATGCATTATTTGTTACCCCAGATGGCAAAAAAAATTTCAAATGGAAATTTGTTTTCATGCTGCCAGTACTCCTGCAAGTGAATGAGAAGAACAACATTAGGACAGAGCAGCAAAGTGAGCGTGGCAGTGGCAACAGCTAAAGCAGCTGAAATGCTTCAGGATAACAAACCAGAGGCAAGTGGAGGTGGTTTGTACCTTTCTACAACCAAGCTGTGGTTACCCTGTAGAGCACCTGAATGGAGCACCTGCCCTACAAAGAAAGGCTGAGGGAGCTGGGCTTGTTTAGCCTAGAGAAGAGAAGGCTGCGGGGGGACCTCATTGCAGCCTTCCAGTACCTGAAGGGAACTTACAAGCAGGAGGGGATTCAACTTTTTAAAAGGGTAGATAATGGCAGGACAAGAGGGAATGGACTAAAGCTAAAGGAGGGAAGGTTTAGATTAGATATGAGGGGGAAGTTTTTTACAGAGAGAGTGGTGAGGTGCTGGAACAGGCTGCCCAGAGAAGTAGTGGATGCCCCGTCCCTGGAAGTGTTCAAGGCCAGGCTGGATGGGGCCCTGGGCAACCTTGTGTAGATCCAGGCCTGGAGGTTGGTGGCCCTGCCTGTGGCATGGGGGGTGGAGCTCTATGATCCATGGGGTCCCTTCCAACCTAGACCATTCTATGATTCTATGAATGGGCTTTCTTCATAAAGCAACCAATGCTCAGGACTGCTTTCCACGCAGGTTATATATGGATTTCCTTAAACTGCCTTAGCGACCAAATAAATTAAACAAACATGTCCCCCTTGGCACACCTTCTTTCATGCCCTGCAGTAAAATAAATGGATACATTTTCTCACCTACTATAATTCAATCATCTCTAATTTTGGAAGCTTGAGGAAAGTGGGCAGGTGGAAAGTTGTGGAAACAGAAGTTAATTGCTACCCCAAACAGAGGGGCATGACCAACGTTGCTATTAACTTCTTAGTATCCAACAATCAGATCTAGCCCTTTCCATGCCTGTTCTAGATCCTGCCCTCGCTGTTGTGAACACCACCGTTCCATTTGCACAAGGAAGCCTTCAGACATAACCAGGGCCTTTTTCCTGGCTCAGTCCAGCTGGCATGGCTTGGCCATGTTTATACTATTAATCTCTTTCATCCCCTAAATCACAGTTAAAAGAACTAGCAGCATCCAAGTTGCAGCCCAACTGCTTTGGGAACCATCCCTGGCCCATGCTAATTCTTGAAGCATGCTCGGGAGTTGTCTGGGAGAGGGCAGGTTGGTGCAGGCCAAAGCCATACCCAGAAGCACACTGACGGTGGTGCCAATGACTGAGCTCCAGCGCTCAAGCCTTGGCACTGTTTAATTTACAGCTATTCCTGAGCTAAGAAATCCAGGAACTGGTCTGAATCGTATTAGTAATCTTTCATCTTAGATCTGATCTATTGCTAATAAAGTTAATTTCACCAGTGACCAGACAATAAAATCTTTTTTCTCCTGCAACACAGGCTCTTGCATGTTTCCTTCTGGCTCTGCATGTCCAATCCAAAGGCAAATCAAGTTAGTGAAAGTCTGGAAAATTAATAAAAAAACAAAACAAGGAACATCATTGTGCCCTGTACAGTTCCTCGTTCTCCCCTACCTTCAGTATTGCACCCAACTTGAACTGGAAGAGAGGCTCAGAGAAAGGAAACAGGAATGATAAAAGGTGTGGAATGGCTTTCATTACGAGGAACTGCTGAGTAGTCTTGGATTCTTCTGCCTGGACTTGGTGGGGGTATGATTAAAGTCTATATAATCCAGAGTATCAAGAAGTGGCTGGATTGTGAATAACTGCTTATTCATGCAAGAGCCAGAGCCACCAGATGAAGTTAAATGAAGGCATGTTTGTCACATGGAGAAGTGGATTTTTTTTTCCACCCAGCAATTAGAGAGCCTGCAGAGCTTTTCCCAAAGAGCTGTGTAAACAAAAGTTTTCCATAGGCTTGAGGGGAGACTGGACAAATGCTTGAAATCAAAAATCCCCTGGGTTACAAAACTGACAAAGTTCACCAGGGCCAGGAAATCCCCCAAGATGAAAACAGTTGGAGACCAAAAGAACAAATTATCATATATGCCTGCCCTGTTTTCACCCCTGTCTTCTTAGGGGCACTACTGGGAACTGAGCACCAGGTTAGATGGGCTAGGGGGTCCAGGGGTCTGAACCATATCAGCCACTTTTACATCCTCACCTGTGACACAGAGGAACTCTGGATTAATTACTCTCTCTTCATTATCAGGTCTAAAAATCACACTGCCAGTGTCCCTGTGAGAACTGCTCTGTGTCTTGAAGGGTCCAGGCCTCACACCAAACCAGGAAGAGGCCATCCCTCTTCAGCACCACATACCCCTTGCTGCAAGGTGACCAGGTGTCTAAATCAGTTCCATGACACATAAACACTGCTGAATTACAGCGCCAACTTACACAAAACTTAAGGAAGAGATCCTGGTGGCTGCACAGTAGGTCATAACCTTGGGTTAACACAGCAAAAATAAACTTGGTGTTGTTTATGCAGTTAGTTTTTTAATGCCTTTCAGAGGTAGCATGTGGATCCTCACCAACTATTAGCACCACAACTCTGAATGCTCCCTGAAATCCCACCTCATTCAATTTTCTGTTTAAGATTTTCCTTGTGATATTACACAGGATTTGGGAGTAAGGGAATAGGGAAGGGTGAACTATCACTGCATGTGGGATTTGAAAGGCTGTTTCATTCAGTTTTTTCTTCTGCCACAGGAAGCAGTGATTTATTGGTGAAATGCCTAATGCAGCTGGGAAGCTCTGCTGAAGTCTTGAATTTGTGTGAATATTTCCCACATGAGAAAAACCCAGATGGGAAATAGTCACACAATGGGAGGGAGAAACCTGGAAAGTGTAATGTCAACAGAGATTTAGTAGTAATAGTGTGCAGCAAATTGGACATGCAGTAAAGAGTAATACAGTAGTGAAACAGACCAAAGCCATTTTGGGTTGAGTCACCAGAAGCTTCGTTTCAGACATTGGAATGCAGCCTTAATTTCTGGGCATGTCATTACCTGAAAGACTAACTAACTGGAATGAATGCTGAGAAGGGCAGCCGAACTACTGTGGAAAGAGACCAGTTGCTAATAGCACATCCTGACTGAGCAATGAGTGCAGAGGTGCAGGCTGCACAAGGGGAGAGAGCGCAGCTCTCTGCGGGATGCGAACACCAAGCCGAGAGGAGACAGCAGAGAGGTGCCATACCACAGGAGACAGAAGCGTTGCAAAAAGCCCCATGAGATAGAAGTCACAGAGGAGTTTCCTGACATTAGGCTGTTACGACCACCAGAGCAAAGATGCCAATCACTGAGATGATTTGGTCTGCAACAGAGGTAAATGCACAGCAGTAACACTCTACCCTGGCGGAGAGACGGTCTGGAAATGTTTGGGTTTCCCTGGTACTAAGCTGAATCATGCCTGCAGGCTCAAGATCTACCGAGTGAAGATGACACAAAGCGTGCAGAGGGTGACAGCGCAAACACTGACAACTTTTCAGTCAGTGTGAAACGGCCCAGGACCATTCAGATCAACCCATCCCTTATGAGTAGTTACACCATGGCTGAAACCCAGCCCTCAGCACACTGAGGAGGAGGAGAGAGGACAAGTCACACTTCCTTGGCTTGAATATGCAAAGCAGATACCACACAGTTAAAAACAGTACCATATCCTTAACGGAAATTGCTTCCAAGTTCTTCTACATAACAAATTACTACATCATGCCTACACTGTATTTTATAAGCTGCTAAAATACAGTCTTGGTAAAGAAGAAAAAACTTAGTGTGGTGCCAGTGTTCTGATTAAATACTTTTTCAATAGAGATTTCAGCTATTACATTTGACAGAACCCCAAGCCCCAATCTAAGTATTAGGGAGCAGCCAAATTAGTCACTCCCTTACCCTTCAAAGAACAGGAAAATCAAAATTAATAGAAACCTCCAATGTGTATAAATTACTGCCCTGAGTCTTTGCCATTAACTTTTTCCACAGTAGAGACTACCACATGTCCTTCAGCAAGCTCAGCCAGGGTGAAAAGAGTTAACAAATAGTTCCCACATTATGAGAGATCCTCAAAATCACTAATATGTCATCTACCAGAAGGAAAAAGCACAGTCTCTGAAGGACAGGGTTAAAGACAGAGATTGAGACTCAACAATGAATTTCTTAGATCTTTTTGCCTTCTCAGACCACTGGAGTTATCTCAGTAGGCTGCGTGTATGTCTGATTCTCAGTCTTAGGCAGAGTTTGCAAGGTAAATCTCAGCAGTGTGGCTTTACAATGATCCCCTTTGGAAGGCTGAATGCGAGTAAAGCTAGACGTTTAAGAAGTCTGGATCAGCACCAGGCGCTGGTGAACACTGTCAGCATCTCCTGCTCCTGTTCTAAGCTGGGATAAGGGTGGCTTGTTATCTCTAGGTTTATTATTCTGCAAATCCACAAACTGTACTATGACAAGAGTTGCACTTGAAGCTTCAGGAGACATGATTCTGAATACACTGAACTTTATAAGGCATGTGGGTAACTGTGCCCTAGGCTAGCTTCTGCAACTGTTTTCCTTTGCATTTCACCCACGTTTAAGGATGCATACCTATTTAGTTTCTTTTAGTGGTTTCCAATGAAGAAAAGGGGAAAAAAGTGGTTTTGCACTGGCCTTTAAAGAAAAATCTACCTCTTAAGTATTTAGCATATCACAGCTCTTTACTCCTCCAGTGGCATTCAGTTCCCACATCATCAAGCATTTGCTTTTATGTGTAGGAATAAACCCCTGACCATTAGAAATAACTTTCTGCTGGATATAGGATGCCACCTGCAACAAGGTATTGGTCCCTGCAGGAACAGTTCAACCTTAAGAGTTCAGCACTTAACATTTCATATTTTATTCACTTATTTCACCAAGGCTTAGAGGGCCAGTGAAATGTAGCAAGCGTGGAGACTGCTGTTATCTTTTCTCAGAACCACTGCCCCTACAGTATCCCCGCAGGTCTCCAGGGAGGACAGAAGCCTAACTGTACAATCTTGCAGATTATTTCTGTTTGTGTACTTGACCTCAGACGGGAGGAAATGAAACATAACCATTTTGCAGGCCATGAAGGAGTGAGGGGCAGCCCCGTGCCTGAAGCACGGCTGGGAAGCAGTGAGCTGGGTTGGGTGCCAGCTTCCAGAGATCAGATTCGTACCACAGTGCCATGCACTCGTCAGTGAATTGCAGACTTGTATCTCATGCCTTTCATTTTCCTCCAGGTGAAACAAAGATGGTATCAGCTGAGAGGCCCTCTGAGGTGAAAAAGCCCTGAAGCCTTACAAATATTGTCAGCTATGATTTTAACATTTCACTGCATCTTCCAACAAGTGTTGTTCTCATAAGGGCAAAGCAATATTTTCCTCTGCCCTCCTCTAGAATAAAGCAGGAACTCTGGCAGCAGCTTCAGAGGTTAACATGACAACTACCAACATTCACTGCAGAAAATCCAGACGTATCTTTGTTAAGCAACTAAGAAAGGATTCTTTTCAAGGCTGTGTGGCTTTTGAGCCTTGAAAAATCTTATTAGTTAGATAGGGAGAACCTCCCCACACACACATACACACATATGAGCAACCCATTCTAGGAATCCAGCAACTTGCAAAGAGAAAGAGCACAATTATGCTGAGCTGCTCGGCTGAAAGTTTAAGAGATCAGACCCCATGTGCCCTAACACACTTAGGCTGACTCTCACTTGCTGAGCTGCTTTAAGCTCTCTGTCAAAACGGCATGAGCCTCAGCAGTTCATTTCACAAGCACAAGGCACCAGTGTAAGGTAAAGCCGATGCAAGCTGGGAGTAGCTGGATCAGTGAGATATGACTCTCATGTCTAAACAGGGCTTTGGGCTGAGCAGAGCTGGCTTAAAGCAACTTTCTCACCACAAAACGGAATGGATAAATGAAGCAACTAACACGCTTTCTCTGGCCCTCTAGTCCTTAGCTGCAAAGAGGACCAGTATGCTCCGTTGTCATCGCAAGTCCCCTTTCATATGACAGTATAATCATAGCTGAGAAATATTAGTGGTAAAATTCCTTAATAAGCCAAGTTCCCTAAAAACTCCAGAGAATAGAGGCTTCTAAATTTTAAAACTTTATTAGGAAGCTATTTTCTCAAGACTTCATTTTGAAAATTAACCCCCAGGCTTGGAATAGCCCCAAAAACTCAGTGGATCTATTCAAAACTAAGCAGCCCTTCTTTGTCCATTTCTTATTTCTTAAGCAAACAATTAAAAAAATAAACTTTATTGCTTAAGTATCTACAATCTAAAATTGAATGGTTTTGTCTTCAAAAGCAGCTATAAAAATAGAAAGTAACAGTTCTCAATGCAGCAAACATGGGCTGAGTTTTGTTGCAGTATAATACTTGAGATAATGCCCTCAATTCAGCAGTTACAAAGCACCGCTAACAGGTTTTCAGGCCAGAAACCTGCCTGCTCAATCCCCAGTGAGAACCGCCATTGAAGAGCAACGGGAAAGCTGCTGCGTGTTTAAGAAACATAAAAATAAAGTCAGAGATCTGATTTAAGCTTCCTATCACAGCCCTGAAGAAGTCTGGAGACCGTTTCTTTTTGTCTTATTTACCCACCCACAACTGGGTCTTCTGCATGGCACCGCTGCAGGACGATGCACCAGTAACCCTGAGTTGATCTGTTAAACACTAAAGCTGTGGCCCCTGTGTCCTTTCCCGTCGGTCCCACAGCAGGGTTTTGCTAGTGTTGGGAAAATGAAGGCTAACTCCTGCTTGAAAACCCTCCCTAAATCTTCTCAGCTATTCCTGAATCAACCATTACCTTCTCCACTCCCAGTTCTGTGTTTGGACAGCGGATGAAGCAGTGTGGGTTGCTCTCTGCCTCGGGCATCCTCACAGTATAGCGATTTAGAAGGAGGAGGATGGTTGATCTCTCACCTAAGTGCCAGGCTGAGGCCTTCGCGGGCTTCCCCCTGGCTGCTTCCAGTGGGAGGTGGGAATGCCCTGCACCTTTTTGAAAGCACACAGAAGGTCCCCTCCGGGGGGGAGGAAAAGGATCTCACGAAACACGCTCTTTTTACCATTGCAAAATGGTCCAGAATTAGCCTTTAAAAGCTGTAAATTACCACAGTAAGCCAAGGAATTTGCATTTGTAAAGCACACGCCTGAGGTGCAAAACACATTAACAAAACACACAAATAAACAAAGCTGTTCAAAACCAAATGCAATTATACATTCAGGGCAAGGTGCCATGGAAATCCGCCTCAGTTGTGCATGCGGGCTGGAAGGCAGCGTCCTGCCCCAGCCCAAACTGCTTTGCTTCCCCCGCAGGGCAGGCATGCTAGCAAATACTGGCCCTGCGATGTTATTTACAGCGTAGCGGTAGCTAAGGAAATTAAACCCTTGAAAATAATACATTTTGCGCTGGACATGGCTAGTACGTAAAGGCAGAGAGCCGAGAACTAACTTCTTTGCCCGAGAGGCGTGTGCTTCAGCGCAACACCTCTGTCTGTGACACATTAAATGCTCTTACTTATACACGGAGGATGCCTGCAGGCACCTGGAGGCAATGTAGGTACTTGAACCTCCCATTTCCACGGAGGCCTTCCAGCCCTCTCAGGCATTTAAGGGTAATTCAGTGCATCCGTGCAGCTATCACCCAACCTCCCTGTAGTGGCACTTCTAAGATAACGGAGAAGCTAGTGATGGTCCAAGAACATTGTGACGATATGGATATTCGTTTTAGTAGCCTTCCCCAGCACCCTGGAGACTGTCCTGCAGATGGAAGTGTCACATTGGAGCAGAGTAATTTTTTCAGATATATAACCTGATATATCAAGGGTGGCTTTGAGTACCATATAGCTCAGCCACTCAGTGTTTTGCATCACACCCAAGGTCCTTCCAGGGAGGGCTGGGGGCCTTCCTGAAGGTAATGGAAAAATGAAAGTTCACAGCTCCTGTATGAAGTGCACTCTCCTCCAACACTGCACTACTATGTCCCTCAGTGAATCTCATTGCCCTCTGCTTCTGTCATAGGACACCCATACCCAGCTTTTACTTCCTTATGTCTAACTCTTGTGCTTGGTGCCATTCAATATTTTTTAACAAGTCTGTTGCTTGTGGGCAATTCCTGGGGACCTCTGTGGTGGTTCAGCCCCAACCAGTGGCTGAGCACCACACGCTGCTCACTCACTCCCAGAGGGGAAAGAAACAGGGCCTCCATGGGTTGGAATAAGGACAGTTTACAGACAAAAAACCCCACTGTGAACATAGAACAACAGCAGACAATTACACTCACACCCAATGATAACACAGAGTACCTTACCAGCCAGATGATTGCAGAGCACTGTACAACTCAAGACCTGACCCAATGCCCAACAGCACTCAGACTGCTCTGGAGGCACCCAGGAGCACCCCTCCTCAACCAGCCCCTTTTATGGGGAAGTGGTATCAGGTGGTGTAGACAACAGCCCAGGCTAACTCAGTTCTTCTGGGCTTGCTGTCTGGGGAGGTTGACTCTGTCCTGGCCAGAACTAGGACAGCCTCCAAAATTTAACTCAGGTTTCACCTATACAGCTGAGTCCCCTGAAGTCTCCCTGCTCAGCTAAATACATCCTACCTTGTGCCTGCACAGGTGCAGGGACGAGACCCCAGCACATACTACCTTCCTACTTTGTATTTGGTCTCCCCAGCTGGGGAATCATTTAACAATCCTAAAGGCACAACACAGATGCAGGTATGTATGAAGCTGGAAATTACAACCTCTGGGGAAAACCCGCATGGAATATAAATATGCTTTTGGAAAGCCACTGTCACCAGGTTCAGTGACCCTACACAGGGGCCCACACCTACCTGGGAAACTTCCTACAGGTCCACAGATCAAAAATGGCTGGAGGAAACGTTCAAAGAGGGGTGGTGGGAGGATATCCCAGGTGGGTGTTTTTAAGTGTCACACAGTTTCCAAGTGAGAATTTTGGAGGTCTTTTTGATGGAAATTTGTTGAAAAGGACCACTAGACCTTTTCAAAGAAAGAAAACACAGTTTGTTCTCTGTTAAAACAATGGCTGTAGGAATTGCCTGTGTTTTGAATATGACCCTTTTTCCTGAGGGCTGTCACAAGTAACATAGGAGTGAGACAGCAGGTTAGGCTAATTCAAATTCAGTGGAGAGAAGCCTGAAATGTTTTTCCTGGCTGTATAAATAGGGGTTTAATTCTGACTCTGGAGGGCTTCACTGGGCCTAGTTTTGGGACTTTTTGGGGGAGGAACAGAAAACATACCGAATTAATTCAACAGACAGAACCACAAATTTAAAAAAGTTTTGAGAAAAGCAGACAGCATCTCACTAGTATATCCTTGTTTCATAGCATCAATTCCAGGCACCAGCCCTGTTTTGACCATTCATTTAAAGAAGCTTTACATTTCATCATAACAATGTCCTATGTACACTTGGTGTTGGATTTGCTTGGTCACAGGATAGTTGAAGCTCTGTCTCTCTCATTTTTTTGCCAGAGTTTACCTCATCCTTTTCCAGATGCCAAGTCTGTACTTCCCCTTGGGTAGGACTGCTTTCTTTCTTAGGCTGGGATCAAACTGTGGTGCCCTCTGTAAGGGTAGATCACATCCTGGTCCCTGTGGCTTCTGGCCCAAGTGTGATCACAGGCATAATGTGCCACAGCCATCACCCTACAAGCAAAAGTATATTGAAAAAAAACCCCACCAACTTTTAAATAAATAGATTTTAAAATAACAAATAATCAACATGCCTGTCCATCTGTCTAGAAAATTATCACCTCCAAGAGACAACCTGGTGAAGCTTCAAGCATCTCTGCAGCTTGTTTGGCTCCATTTTGCTTCCTCCTGGCAACTGTCAACTATTTCTTGAGAAAGCATCTCCCCTGAGCTGTGCCAAGTTCTCCCGCCTTAGCTGGGATTCATTCCTTCAGTCAAACTGCAGTTCCAACCTGAATGACAGTCCCAGGCCAGTGACTCTTTCTCCTAAGACCTCCCAAATCTTTCAGTAGTGGCTTATTGTAGTTCAGTTCTCCTTATGTCTGCTTTTTCCAGAAAACTTCCACCAGTGATCTTAACCAAATACAGCTCAATAATCGAAACAAAAGGCGTGGTCTGCCTCAAAACACATTAAAATGGCAGAAGTCTCTATGGAACCGTGGAGGTTTTTTTCACTGAGGAATCAAAATACATGAGACTTATCTTAAGGCTTTGTCTGGGCTTTGTTAGGTGATTAAGTGGACACGGGATCTTGTCAAAACACAGTGCCCAGTTATGGGTGTTGAGCACATAATAACCTGGGACAGTGGTGATGAAAATCAGATTTGGTGTGTTTTCAGCTGGGCAGTAAACATGGAGGGAGCTTCTTTTGAAAAGCCTAACCTAAGTGACTTGGTCAAAATCAAGTGAGTCAGTAGCTAAGCTGTAAGAAGATACACTGCTGGGTTATATACTTTTATTTCTGGCTCCAATTGCTTTTTGATTTTGAATTCAAGACCTCTGGCTAGCCTATTTCTCATTTCGACTCAGCTCCTTCACTGCAAAGATGGAGACAGGAGAAACTAAACTTCTGATATACCATGAGAGATCCTGTTTTGCTGATTTAAAAGTGATTAGAAAAACCTGAGTTCTGACATTTCCAGCAAAAATTTGAAGCTTTAGGAGGTAAAGATAATGAGCAGACATATTTGTTTATGGGAACTGCAAATAGTGAAATTTGCATATCAACAACAAAAAGGGCAGAATTTGTCCTTACCCAGCATGAAAATAACAGCAAAGCACAACAAAACCCCTCACACAATGTTTAGATTAGATGGGAACTGCAAGCTGCACAGCACATATCAGGAATCCCAAACTTTCCAAGAATACAGAGGACCTCGCTTCAAGGGTGAGCATGCAGCCTCCTCTGTGACACAAGATTCAGGGTTTTTTGGACTTAGTACTTTACATCAAGGCCACAGAAATTTTAATTCAGATTGTAGAGAGAATGCAACTTCCTGATGGAACTGATACAAACTTGTCTGAGATAATGAAGCACAAATACCATAATATTTTCCATTTTCATTGGTTAATAGGGAGTGAATAAATATAATGGGTTTCCTCCTCCCGGGAACACGGCAGTAAGTTTTCCTTTGAATTTTTTCTATGCATTACACATGCATATATGCATTGTACCTTGTAAAGACAGTCGAGATCTTTTTACTCTGGGATGGATATAGATATAGATGGCATAGATTTGCAAGGGGTAAATAATCAACTGTGTGATTATATGACTGTATGTCCATCCTGTGATCATCTTTAGTACATTGCCGAATGAACCCCTATAGAGCTAACGTTTGTAGAACTGCTTTGTAGTCCTCAGATGAAAGACACTACAGGAGTGCAAGACATTATTATCATTATTCAAACAGTAAGCCTGAAATAAAGCATGAAACTACTGCCAGAGTGACTGTGGGGAGGTGGGAGCAGGGCAGGGGTGCGAGAAAGGGTGAAACAGCAGCTGGCATTCTCATTTGCTGCCATTAGCACGGATCACATATCTCTATGTGGAGAATCATTTTCTAATTCTACCTTGCGAGGGGAGAGGGGGAAAGAGAGGGGCATTCATTCCATGTCATTCTGAAAGCACCTTAAAGACCTATTTATTATGCTGCTTCCTTCGGGGAGTTTGCTATAGGGTTTTGATTTCAGCTATGATATACTGACTGATGGAGGGGAAAAAAAAACTTCCTGAACCAGTGCTCTCCCTTCCTCCTCTCAACCCTGAATTTCACATCAAGTTACATTGTTCTCTTTCCCCTTTCTGTTTGTAATGTCAAAACATATATGCTCATACCACACATACACAGCAAGAAGATCTCCAAGAGCTATGAATATTCCTGTCTCAAGAACCATGATAGTGGAAGATGGCCTTGATCCTGTCTAGGAAGGCCTGAGAGGAATTTGTTTAACTCTTGGCTGGGATTCTCATTTATTTAGATCAAAATTCAGTTTGATTTGTTCAGTACTTTAAAGCTGAACAGCAGACTTAAAATGGCACATGATTTTCATTTAATAACAGAGTCATCAGTGCTCCCCCTACTCTTTGACCACCCTGCTCCCAATTGCAGATAAACTTCTTTGCAATGGAGCAACAGCTTTAAATATCAATTCATTGTGTCTACATCTCTTATCCAACAAGGGGTTTAGAAGCAAATGAGCATTACTCATATATGATAAAGACAAATCAGGCAGGAACAATCAGGTTTTGGAGCATCCCCAAAACATTGACAGCAGACATGTTTTGGTATGATGCATTTAAAGCATCAACATTTCAATAGAACTTGCTTCACCTTCCTTTTTCACTATGTTGGGAGTGGTGCGAGACACGGGTCCTTACACATTCAGCCACTGACAGTCTTCTTCTTTAATATGGTTCCTTTAGGTCACCAAGCAGAGTAGCTGTTGCAAAACCAGCAAATCTAGTGGAGTATTGAGGGGGTAGTGTAAAAAAAGAACACCACTGGCTAAATCCTTATGTGCTTCAGACTGGGATAGATTCATCTTAAGTCAGTGAAATTGTGAGCATTTCCTTCAGTGAGAAGCTATGCCCATTTTTTCCAAGCATCCCGCAACGGAACGATACGCAAGCACAACTCAAGACCGTATCTATATTTATATATTTTTATGTCTTTGTTTAATACTTGACAGAAGTGGATTGATTCGGATTGATTCTGGTTGATTCTCCCGTGCTTCTGTCTGCAAAAAGCTTCCACCACTTAATGGGTATCAAAGATGCTGGTAAAAATTCCAGGTTGCCATCGTAAATTACCAGTGAAGAAATTCTCTGTACAACTGGGGCAAACACACTCCAGTAAGACAAATATTTGCACTGCACCAAACAGCCTACGTAGATGATGCTGAGGTAGGTAAATTGTGAGCTGCTACATTTTGCCATCCCTTTCAACCCAGTTGTCCCTGCTGCCTTATTGCCGCACATTGTTTGGCTGGCATGTGCTGTGGGATTTCACAGGTCTAGCATTCACAGGCCAGGCCCCTGATAGGTATTGCAAGAGCTTATGACACTGGGATTTTACACCCATATCTGCCAGAGAAAGAAGGAGAGAGCAAGCAGAAGACTTGAGAGGTCACTTTGTCCTACTTCCCTCACTGTGTTATTTTTCCTTAAAATCTGGTTGCAAATAGAAAATTATGTGGTACATCAACAGGATCACAGTCACTGCAAAATGGCTGGTTTGCCTAAATTCTCCTGTTCCTACATTGTCTCCACTGTCCTGCACCTTTGCACAAGGATAAGACAAAAAAAATTAAAGAATTGCATTTGAAACACAGGCATTAAGGGGAAATACAACAGAAGTGTCAGGAGAAAGAGGAGGGTTTAATGTAATATATTATGAGATATAAATCAGTTCTACAGGGTTTGCCCTTAAAAGGCCATTGTAGAACGTTAATTGTGATTTTACACACTAAGTGACAGGATGTACTCCTCCTTGGTATTGAATTTATGAATAAAAGACGATCGCCAGCCTGCGTTAAATGCTGGTGAAGGCGTTTCGCTGAAGCCTTTGGCTACAGAATTCCATTTCTGCAGCTTCATTCACATTCAAATGTTCACATTGATAACTCAGTTCTCCTCAGCCAGGGGAATAAAGGGGGTTCTGATGCTTGATTCCACTTTCAATTATGCTTCTGCAACTCCAGAGTAACTCCGAGGAAGTCAAGTTTCACACCAGTAGGAAAATCAGTACAAGAGCAGATTTGGTCCAAAGACTGCTCTGACGACATGTCAATCAGCGGTGTTTCCGTCAGGCTGGATGGGCCCACATCAATCAAAGGTGTCTCTGTCAGACTGGATGGGTCTGAGATAATAGTATATAAAAAAAAAGCAATGCCCTGAATGGCACTGCAGCATGCCATTAAAAAAACTGAAACAAACAGGCCTTGAGAAAGTGCGAAGAGTTCCCTGGCCCTGATGGGTTGCATGCAGCTAAAGCTGCCTTGGTGCCTCTGGCAGTTACGGGGTGGGGTGAGGAGGGCGACAAGGAGCTCAGAGGGGAGAGGTGGGGCCAGAACTTGGTCTGCCTTCACGTCCACCGCCCTTCCCTGGGGAGCCAGCTCTGGAAACCTTGGTGAAATGCATGCAGCCTTGAATCATCCAGCGCCAACAGAAACCCCACAACAGGCCTGAAGTCTGCCTTCAGCCTCACAGCAAGGGGCCGGAGTACTGCCCAGAGTTTATAGCCAGATGTCAGCTTTGTAAGCCTTGAAAATATTCCTGTCCAAGGTTGTTTTCTTGTATTCGGGCCCCTTTCCAACTTGGGTGTGTAGCTCTAAGACCTCTAAAGTCTATCTAAAAATTTATCGTCCGTTTGCAAAAATTAGGAGGCACTATCAGTGGAAACCTTCAACATACTGCAGCTGCTCTGGTCTATCTGGACAAATGCTGTGATTATTGCAAGATCTTTCTGTTTCCAGGCTTGGTGTGAAAATTCATGCAAACTTCAAGGGGACTGAAAGTGACTTTCTGAGCCAGTAACCTAAAGTTTGGTTTCATATTGAGACAGTTGAAAAAGTGACTGTGTGTTAGACATTTTGGTGACTTAAGAACTTTGTCATTAACAACAATTCCCCCCAACCAAGGGGAGGTCATGTCCCGAGTCTGTATTCACATCTACTCACTGAACTTGAATTCGCATGGGCTAGTCCCTTATCATTTTTAGTATAAACTGCAAAGGTTGTTTGTATCCCAGCTGCAAGAAACTCCATCAGAGAAGAAAGTTATTCTCTAGGTGGGTCTTTATCAAAGTGTCTGCATAAAGGATGGTCTTTTGACTGATAAGGTCTATTTTCTTAAGATTCTCCCCAAAAAATGCCCCAAGCCCCCAGATTCCAAGGAACAAATATTAATCTAAAGTGTAATTAAAATGGAAATCATTAATTTTGAGACTCATTATCCCCTAGTCAGCTGTGCTCTTATAATGCAAGCTATAAATACAGCATGATGCATTGTTGTGTCAAATAAGCAAAATCCTATATCTAAATCCATCCAAAATACCTACTTTTTAGAAGAAATGTCTAGCTAACTCTGGGTTTGTTCATTTTCCTCCTGTGTAATTAGCTATCAAATTACTTGCATTCAGAGCAGTTAATGTTATTCTGCTTGTAGTCATTGTGCACTCAGGATAACCAGATACTATGTATTTAACAATAATACATTGGAAGGGACTGAAAACAGAATAAAAATTAATCTATATTTGTTGTAACATACACAAGGAAAAAACCAGCCATGCTAATTGCCTTGCCCTGCACTGGCCAGGAAAACTAGAGCTTTCCAGATGACTTCAGGGGACTTAGGGTTTCACTGATCAGTCCTAAAAGCTTACGTAGGAATTATTGCGACAAACAGCTAAAACAGAAACGATTTCTGAGGTTTACACGTCTCTCAGTATCGGGAGTATGTATCAAAGTGGAATATGTCATTGTATTATACAGCTAAAATTTCAGCCTCTTTAGATTTCCAGGCCTAAAGGAGAAAGTGGGACAGAGAAGCCCGCAATCTCCTATTGCCACATACACCTCCTGTAGTGCTCCACCTTGCCTATATTGCCCCAGCTTTGGGAAGACCCAGCCGGGGGTCTTCCCTTGCGACTCCTAAGCAAAGCAGCAGGGAGAAGCAGCAGGTCTCCCTTCTCTCCTTCCCATCGATTACGTAGGGAGCAGCCCTGTTCCTTCCCACCAAGGGTGTAGGCAGTGGGTGATTCAGCAAGACAGTCACAACCCTCCTGAAGCTGGAGGAAAGCATGGGGAGTGCAGATGGGAAGGGGTCAGAGGAAGCGCTTGGGAACCAGTCCGTGTCTGTTCAGGCCTAGCACTTCTGTGATCAACTGTTTTAATAAAAGCCTATTTCATTGTACGTATTGTAGATAGGGTCTTTTTTCAAAGAGCATTATCAAGCCACAGACTTCTGCAAATTCCAATTGCTTTTCTTCTGCATGTTTTTAATTCACTCTAGCTTCCCACCATAAACAAAGTACATTAAATATTATGGCAGTAGCTATTTCAGTGAGTCCAACAGCAAATAAAAATACATGTTTACAAGGTAAATGATACAGTACACAAAAAGGAGGCAAGCCTGTAGCGTGGAGGGACAGATCACCAGAGAGATTAATTTCTAGCCAGATATCGCTGTACAAGCCCTGAAGAAGATTAACCTGAATCTGTAAACAGGGTGGATCATGGAAGATAAGAAAGAGAAAGCAAAGCATCTGACTGTCTCCTCTCTGAGAAAAAACAAGACACGAGTGAAACACTGCTGCCATGAGCAATCCTGAGAGTCCCGTGGCAGCTGGGAAAGGCATTAGCAGGCTTTCACCCCAGGAGGAATGAGACCATGCAAAGACAGTGGTCCTCTCTCACCCCCCTCCTACCAACCCTCTTCCGCCTCATGGAGACAATGAGGAGTGGATACTGCTATTACAGATCGAGAATAATGGTATCCACACGTGAATCTGGATTCCCTCATGATGACCGGGGTTTTGTGTGAAACATGAGATTCAAGTATCCCAAAGAGGCTATTGTGGAAAAAGGGTCTAATCCAGAGAAGTGCTTCCAGCTTGCAAGGACAGCTGAGAGAAATAACCAACCCAACCAAGGATGTAAGGGCAAAATGTTACATTAGGGAAGGAGAAAAAAAAAGAGAGAGAGAGAGAGAAGGACATGCTTACTGTCTATCTGTAAGGAAAATAAAAGATGTCACTGTAGGTTGCATTTGGCAACTCATGGTTTTGGGCCAACTCTATTTTTGCTAGCCATTACAAACACAAACAGCATAGACCTCCAAATGTCTGCAGGAGCCACTGCACATCTTGCATAGCCTTAGGCTGAATTTCGTGTGTCCAGGCCTTTCCCTGGTACTGTTTCCTGCACAATCTTTACGTAGTTGTACTCTCATTTTCTGGGTAAATACATTGTTAGGTGCTTTGCAGCAAGATCTTAGCAGACATTACAGATAATCAGCATGCACTCATTGCAGAAGGAGGTAGCTAAGCATTTAACTTTCCATACTTGCAAGCGCGCTGCTAAACCAATTTGCTTCCAGCTGGAAAGTGGAATCAGCTGCAGTGCAATCCTATGGAAAAGGATAAGTGACACTAGCTGACTGAAGACACATAACCAAACCCTAGTCATGAACAAGGAAAACACTTAAAGGCCAGTAGGTAAATTTGGGCTGTTGTGAGAAACCCACCAAGCAGGAGATGTTATCACTTGGGGTTTACAGAAAGAGATACAGGCAGAACAGGAGAAGCCTTCGATAGGACTATAGTTTCATGCCAGATATTCTCAGCATGAAAGGGAAGGGAAAACAGTCCCTTGTGCAGCTTTGCTGCTGAATATACAGACATATGTCAAGGACAGACACATTGAATAAACTAAGGTTAAAAACAGATCCCTGTTGGCAACCTGAGCCTGCTGAAATGCGGAGCTCCATTACCCGTGATGAAGTCTCTAAGGAAAGAGCTGGCAAAGCTACATCTTTATTCCCACTGTAACTTCCAGCCTAGCAGTGACAAGGAAGACTTCAGGTACGCCAGACTCACACCATTACACAGTTTGAAAACCGATGTCATTATAAGTGTACTCTACAGGGTCTCTGGGGCAAAGCATTCCCGTCAGCGATGCCAAAAAGTGAACCCAGACATACCGTTTTAGAGGAACTCTCCTGACAACCTCTGCTGTACCTTTTGGCAAGTACACACGTACCTCTGGCTGGTCACAAATACCTCTGGCATCAGCCCAGCAGGCTGGGTAAACTGAACTATTCATTAGACCAACTCCCAGCCACCAAGGCTGTAACTAATGACATTGCTATTACAGAAGGAGCTGACAACAGAGAAGCAATTCAGGACTATGATATCAAAACATCCTGAGAAACCGGAAAGCATTAAGGAAATCAGCAGAGCAGGGGTTATGAAAGGAACCCTAGGATATAGAAAGAGGCAGCCATCTTTCCAGAGGCTGTACAATGGACAGAAGACTGAGAGCCACAAGGCAGCAAAGTCAGAGTAGGTGCAGAACCTCATCCTGTGAGAAATGTAAGGGAAACAGTCAGCAGGCGCTGACCTGAAGTCAGTGTACATGGGAAACCACTGCATCAGGTTACAGACCAAGACTTACAAGACATATATGTGGCCATCCCCTAGAAACACCCCTCCTGGCTCTGATCTCCCCAAACCTTTCTGAGAACATCACTGAGGCATTTCTCCATTGGGTCAAAGCTGCTGAGGGGGCAGTAACATCTTTGCTTCTTTGCCAGAAGACCCTAGGGGACACAATGGAGGCAAATCCCAGGGCTGATCAGATCACAGGAAGCAACTCAGGCAAGAGGTAGCCCTGTGCTTCCAGCTGAATTGGGAAAAGTAACATTGCTTCAAGGTGTCTGGCAGTCATCCCAGGAGATTGGGAATTATCTCATGAGACTGGTACGTATTTCACACCTGGGGCTGGAGTCCTATGTGAGGTGATCCAAAAAATGTTTGCAGTATGCTGTTAATGAAAACAGAATTTGGAGTATAAAGCTATATTTTCTAATTTGCAGATTCTACAGCGTAAAAAAACCCCTCAAACCTAAACATGGGGAAGTCCTGGGAGGCAGCTTTTCACTGTCAGTAACCAGGACTATACGGTCACAGCATATCACTGCTCTCATTCTCATGGGGAAGGTCTTCTGAGAGGCACGAAGGCAAGAGGCAAGCTCAAGGACCTGATGCTGTATTCTGTAGGGGGTCATAACCTAGCACTCTTAACTAAACCAACTGCCCACAGCACCCTGCAGCAGCATGCATGTAATTCGGTGCCAAAAGGGAATCGGAGTGCAACGCAGTTTGCCTGGGATGCCTGCAAAAGTAACATCAGCAGTAGAGACAGTCCAGAGATTGATGCCAAAGGCCCAGAAGACAGAATTGTGCTGTGTATCAGGTGCCGTGGACCATCACATGCCGATATGTGGCATTTTCCAAAGGACTAGATAGTTACCCAGCATTGACTGAAGGGACAGGGAAACAGGATGGCTTCCAGTGAAGAGCCCAGAGAAGGACGAGCGCAAGGCACACAGGGAAAGGGAACAGAGTGGGAGTCACCAGCCTGCTTGTCATCAAAAAACCTGAAAGACCTGGAATCACAGTGCAAATGGATTTTTACCTTCCTGTCAAATGGCTACATAAAGGGCAAAAGGCAATGTCCAAAGTTGCACTGGGATACTTGTTACATGAGGTAGCTACAGCTCTAGGATGGCAACACAAAAGGCAACTGCAAATAGAAGACATCCAGCACTGGAGAGCAAATAAAACCAAGGCCAGGGGACATGGGATGAGCCTCAGCCTACAACACTGGGTGTAGAAAAAGAGATTTTATGTCGCAGCTTTTCAGACTGGCAAGTTCTGACTCAAGAGAGTCAAGCTGGCAACACAAGGGGAGCAAGTGCCCTGCCAGCAGCTCTGATCCAAAGCTGCTTCAGCCACCTGAGCACCCACTGGCTGAAGGGGCACATGACATAGGCAGGCAGGCAGAAGGAAAAAGGAAAAAACACATCTGGAAGAAAAAAGGCTCCCAAAGCCGGAAAAGGTGACTGTAGAAGCTCTCTACCAGCCTAATTTTTGTATCATATGCAGGAACCTGCATGGAGGTGGAACAGAAGGGTGGGAGTTGTCACCTGGAGAAGTTCATGGGGAGTACCTGGAAGCCAGTTTGTCTGCACCTAGCCAGAGCACTGCTGGCACCTGTGGCATCTCACCTGTAAAGGGTTTCAAGCCTGTTTAGTATTCTGAGCTTGGAGCCTTCTCCTCCTCAGCCAAAATGCAAAATGAGGTGCAATAGTTTATTTCACTTTAAAGGTAAGAGGTAGACCCCAGGTGGGAAGGAGATGGGTTACGTATGGGGTCTGAGACCAAGTTACAGCTCATTGCTTGGCACAGGTCTGGGACAGCTAAGCGTCGTGCACTGCTCAGGGGAGGCTGTAAAGTTGCACTCCTGTGTATGGTGTTACAGAGTGCTGTGATATGAGGGGCTGCTTTTTTGAAGAGGACATTAAAGCAATTTCTTCAACACTTCCTTATTAAAAATTCTACTGCTGTTTTAAGAGGAATAGGTTGCTATATCAGGCATTGTGAGCTTTTATTAGGAAATGCAAAATCATGCCAAACATTCCTGGTCTGAGTCTCATATCAAGCCTGAAGATCAGTTCCCTTGATTTGTCAGAAGATCCTGGACTTCGCTTTTAAATCTGTGTTGCCAGTTCAGATCATTTATAGAAATGATCTTTATCTGTTTCAAACCTTACCTTTTCTCTGCAGAGAAAAAGCCCCCAAAAATGCAATATACAATTCCTTTTACCCTTCACTTCCCAGTCCTACTTAATTTTTCATCCTACTAGCTTCGCTTCTGCTGTGTCTTCTGGTTCTTTTCTTTACCCCTTCCACAGTCGCTGTACTCGGTCTGCCCCTTTCACAGCCCTGCTGTGGATGCCTCCAAACCAGTCTGAAGCCATTTTCCAATACGTGCTGGGCATGAAGCTGTTGCTGCAGTTGAGCTCCTGCTGTCACAGTACACACCTTTCCACTGTAAAGGCAGCGACATGATTGTCCATCTCAGGCTTTCAGCTGACCGGCAGCCAGGGTTTTTGGCTCTTGGAAGAGATGTGCTCAGCCACATAGATGTGCTGCTAGAATGGAACATGGCTGGGAAAGGCCTTGGGATATCCCAGTGTTTTATTGAAATCAGGACAGATCCCAGTCTCAGCAAATCAGCTGGGACCCCAGGAATGCCTTGCATGGCTAAGACAATCCTAGTAACACAGCACATCTGGTAACCCTATGGCCAGAGTTAAAAAGAAATAAAGCTTCCCAGGGAAAAGGTCAGAACTTTGATTAATATCTCCTAGAAAAGCAAAGTGCTTGATGCCGATCTCCCAACAGCTTTACATTACTGCAACTCCATTAATTTTACTGGAGTCACCACAGACTTTCACCACTGCTGGAGCAGCACTTCACAACAGGTAAACTTTGGTACTCTACTGCTTGCTCCTCAAAATTTCAAGACATTCACACTTCACAGGTCTGGGGATTTCTCCAGAATAGTTGTCATGGGCTTGATAAGTGTATCTTAGTGTGTATATTCCCAACTGCTCCATACCTCACACAGTTTACTCTCCCGCTCTGGCAAACACAATCCCAGCAGATGGATATGCATGGACAGCTCAACATACAAGCCTGTATTAAGTGACCTTTTTATTTATAGATATACCAATACCCATATAGTTTTATTTACTAACTGCTTGTATGTTTATACACTTTGACTCGGACATCCACACATTAAAAGAGTTCTCAGTCCAGAAACCAGGCACCCTAGATGATTAGTGACATAATGAAGCCGAGATGAGAACAGCAATAGTAAGTAAAATGGCTTCTTTTTGCAGCTGAGCAGCCTAGGTATTCACCGCAAACCTGACCACCTCCAAAACTGCTGCAGAAAGCTAATTCCTCCAGCAAAATAACCATCTTCCCAGCTGAATCCGATCTCTTACCATGAGACATGTTTTCTCTGCCATGCTTCAAAACTACCACCTGGGCTATGGCTGCAGGAGAGCTAGTGAAAAGGTGCATGTAAGAATGGCGTACCCCTCTGATCTCCTGAATTTGCATGGCTGCCACACAGGTAGGCTGCAGGCTTGGGCCCAAGGTTTTCTGTGTGCCCCAGAGGTTAGGTTCCCATGGCACCAGGGCAGAACGGTCTCCATACCCATGGTAAAAGTATCTGTTCGGCTGTGCCATGGTGCAGGGAAGGGAATAAGCTGAGGGTTTCCAAGGATGAACACCTCATGAGCAATGCATTTTCACATACATTTTCTTTCCTCAGCCCCATGTGCAGGAGCACAATGCCAAAAAACACGTTGTAGCGAGCCCATCTGGTAAGTTTTCTGGTAACTCATGTTCAGACTTTTTGCAGGGAAAGTAGGCAGAAGCCCTAGAGCCAAACTGCAAAGCCAAACTGGAGGAGGAGTGATTATACTTCCGGGGGTTCAGGTCGGGACCTTCATGCCATCAAACCCTGACAAACATGCAGCTCCAGGGCTCCATGTCAGACCCTGGGCAGAAGAGATCGGCACTGCGAGGATCGCAGTCAGGTCAGGCTAGGCCTCTCACAGGCAAGCTTGATGGCCCCTTTGACCTGCCACATGGGAGTAAAACTACAATCCAGAAGGAAGAACAATATCATCTCCGATTCACAAATTGTGTGTGTTTGTTTTGTTTACTGAGCTTTACCTTTCCTGCATACTGTACATTGAGCAGAGCGATTGCAGCAGCATATGTATCCAAAGAGCGGGAAACAGACTGCCAACGACCTTCTCAGGGTATCAGCAAAATAAACAAACATAACATGCACATCAGGTGGTCTGAGTGCCAGCGCTGGGATAAACGGAATCTGCAGAGAAAGTGCTGTCAGAATTTCCCTTTAAACCACACCAAGCTGTAAAGCCACTTGGGTGCATGGAGCAGTCAAAATCAGATCAGCGTGTGAATGTTTTAAAAGGGGTAGATTAATTCATGTGAGCCAGGCAGCTCAGCTGGAACTGCTGCTCGGCTGCTGGCTTCGGCTGCCTGCCTCCTACGAGCGTGCTCTTCCTTCCCCTACGGAAGACGTTCCCTGGTGAGAAGGCACGTACCCCCAGCAGGCACACGCACGGGCGATGACCTACCCGCCTTTACTCCACAGCTAAGGGAGGTGAATGCAGAGGTCCCGTCCCTGGTGAGCAAAGGGAACCTGCCCAGCAAGGGTGGTTTTGACCCAGGCTACGGGTGTGTAATGTTCTCCCCAGGCCTGATGGCTCTAAGCAGCAAGGGGTGAGCTCTTCTTGTGGAACTGAACCACTCTCCAAGTAAGGGACTCCAGAGGAGTAACGCACATGCATACGTGTGTGCGTATATACTGCGTACATATGGCTGGCGGCTTGAAATGATTGATTTCTGGGAGAGATGAAAAATGTTACTGAACCCTTGTGGAAAAGCCTGAAAGAATTTAATAGAAAATTACAGCCTTTCTCAAGAATTTAATATAGAAATATATAGGACAGTTAAAAACAACAATAGAAAGGATATTACTCTCTATTAAACTCCATAGGTTTCAGAGCAGTTTAAATAGGGCCTTTTAATGTTTCTGCAAAGATTTCTATTGCATCCTGTTGGGCTTTTCCACGCGGATTCTAGCAGCCATCAGGGAAAACCTGGTGCCAGTGAGCTCCTAAGCAAACAAGTCAAGTAATTCTGATAATCTACATTAGACTGAGCTCTGCAGCTCTGCTGCAGCTCCATGAGCCTCTATGAGATTAGAAACACCTAAGGGAAATTGAGGGTTTGGAAGAGACTTTCCGTTCTGGTGCCTCAGTAGCATGTGGTCATCACCACATAAAGCAACCTTCCCTCTTTCCACTGACCAGACCTTACAGGCATGTGTAGGTATAATAGATAGACAGAAAGAACACCCTTCATTTTGGACCAAGATACAGTAACAAATGTAGCTGCAGGAGGCAGGACAAAGTATATAGTGATACCAGCATCTGGGACACCTCCGGGACCGCAGTAATGCTAACCTCTGCCTTCAGACAAAACGCTGCCTTTGGGCAAAGCTTTTGTTTCAGATTTATTTTTCTCACAGAATAATACTTGTGTACTGGCCCAAGCATTTTAAATGTGTTGAATGAGATGCTTTACAAAAGGTATTCATGTTCATAGCCCTATCTTGGTCCATTAAAAGAACAGTGGACGAACTGGTTTGGGTTATAATACCCATATAAAGCAACATTACACAGTAAACTATACATACAGTAAAGCATATAATTAATTTGTTTCTTTCTGCCCATTTAAGATCCACTTTGTGCATTCCATTGCCTTAGTTTAGTGGTGTTTAAAATTATTAAATGCATATTGCACATTTTCCCCTCAACACAGGCACCCTAAATATCCTAAAATCTACCTTCAGTCACTCATAGGAACTTGAAAAACTTCATGATGTGTAAGACTGTTATCCATCTTCTTCAGTCTGATAGTTTACACAACTGCACACAAAACCCAGTGGTGCTTACACTAACATTTGAACACGTCGGAGCTTTACACCAAACCTCTGCCCAACCCAGACTTTGTCCATGACAAAGTGCTGTTTCATACAAAAACTACAGGTTTTAATTGGGGGGGTGGGAAACAAACTTGTGAGTTTAAGCATTGCATTTTTGTGATCCTACCATACCCCAGGTAAATGTTCATAGTATTGTTTGAACCCTGCTAGACTCCTGTCACTGGAATGAACCTCAGCATGACATGACTGTGAGTTTCATATGTTAAGATGTTGAAAGGCCCGTTGGTTTCATTGAATGTCCTCTGCTCATAATCCTTTAAACTATCAGAATATAAAAAAGCCCCAACACTGTACTTCATCATAAAGTATTTTATAATCTCATTATATGTTTGTCTTCCTTATCTGGTAACAGTCCCAAAATATCTCACCTGGTTTTGGTTTTCTTTTAGACTGTGTGAATTCCAGCTTTTTAGAAATAAGTTAATTTAAGAAAAACAAAAATCTCATCCCTTCAACTTTGAAATTCAGTTGGTTTTGAAAGTAAAAATAATTTGCTAAAAATGGCAAGAATTAGTGCACAGGCCCTAAATATTTTTCACAATTCACCCAACTCTACATATACCTTACTTGAAAGACATCTAAGCAGAGGAGGAGGAAGCAAACTATGAACCCGAGCTGTCCTTGTACACCAACTGGAGCCAGAGACAAAACTCCCCTTAATATCAGCCACAACAGAGGCTGAAGATGCTTCAAGGATTTACACAGTGGTAGAAAGTTATTCACGTGAAGCGATTCATTTGCATAAATGTGTCTGCAAGAGGAAGTTCCAGAAGCTGGAGGAGAGAGAAGAAGCAGTAATGAAGGACTCATTAGACAAACTTGTTTCTGAAACCACATTTTCCAGATTGGTTTGTGGGAGAGCTCCCAGTGTGACTTCCTGGCTAATGCTGTGAAACCGGTTGAAACTTTAGTTGTGCCTGAATTTAATTTTTCTCTGGTTGTCATTCTTTAAAGTCCTACCAAATTCAGATGCTTGTTGGAAGCACAGCTGCTAGGAGGGGAAAATCCCTCTGCCTGGTGAGAGAACCAGAAGCAAGAATCCTTCCAGGGGCAGCCTTATCAGCAAACCCATGGAGACCTATGAGAAGATACTCATCCAGAGGTTTTCAAGCTGCCTTTTTTGTACTTCTCCTTAGGCCTCAAGTTTGATATCATTACAGGACATTTCAAGCCAGCAGCAGCAGCAGCAGCAGCAGCAGCCACTTCCTAATCTTTTCACAAGATGTAAATCAGTTTCAGTAATTATCATAATAGATGGTTTGCTCATGTTTTCTTGCTGGGAAAAAATACCATGTCTTATAAATTCCTCAGTGCTGTAACATCAAAGCAGCAGGGTCGACATGCAGATCCAGAGGGGAGGGGAGACAAATTTGATGAGGATGTATATGTGATAGATAGAAATTTCATTTACGTCACCATCTTGAATGGTGTATGGTAGACTGAGCCCTGAAATCCTATAACTGGGCATGAAAAACATGTAGATCAGAGGTGCTCGTCCTTGAGGTACTGGAGCAGTACCTCATAACCAGAGTTAGGAAGAGCCAAAACATTTCAAAGTGAGCACACTAGGGAATGAGAAGGAAGTCAGGGGAATCCTACGCTGCTGACAGCACACATAGGGAAATGAGGTGATCTGAAACCAGGCTTCTGATGGTCAGAAGGGCTCCTTTGGGACTGACAGGGGCACAGGGATGCCATATCTCTTTCCCTTGAGCTGTCACCCAGAAGCCAGGATCAACAACAATGAAGCAAAACATACTCTGGGGTCTCTGATCACCAGGGTCCCTCTGGGTAGTTTTCTGCTGATGGATGTAAATCTCAAAAGCCAAACTAGGTCATTAGCTTGTTTTCCATGAATGCAAAATTGGTGTTCAGTGCATTTGGCATCCCAACCCCCAGTCCTTCCATACCTCCTTGCAGCAGTGTCTTACAGGTGTAACACCCATGCAGCTTCACACCATTATTATTGCTCTCTTTGAATTTTACTCCCCTTGACTGAAACAGAGAAACCAGGAGAGTTGCAGGGATCAGGACAGAGATTCTGCCTTCAGACAGGCAGAAAGGTCTTTCCAAAAGAAATGAACAGCATCGGGTTTTGTTCAGGAAAAACTGTGCTCTCTGTTATACCCCAATGAGCAATAGGTTCACAGAATGGAGAAATGGTAGGAGCAGAGGAAATGAAATTTAACACGGGAGAGGAAAACAAGTAAACATTACATTTTTTTTTTAAAGGAGTCCATGTGTAAGTGATTAACTTTTGCTATCGAGGGAGGATAAAGAGGGAGCCAAGATCCTCCGTAACCATTACAAGAACTCAACACAGCAGCAAATATGGAAAATTTCACCAGTTTGGCAGATGCTGTAAAATATTTTTAGCTCAAACACCTTATGTTCGCGATCCTAATGCTGACCCCAGCCTAGCAATCTGTAATCTCAGGAAACATCACATTACTTTTCACAGAATCTCACTTCTGACCAACCTTTACCAAGCCTCACCTCTCAAGGAAAATTTACAGCCCCTGACCTGGGTATGTGCCACGGTGCAATGACAAACACTAGCTCGTCTGCAAAGATAGAGTGTTCCCATTCTCAGCATCATTGGGACCAGGGGAGACGGGCTGTTGTTGTTGAGCAGCTGAAGAATGCATGCTGCTCAAAGCTCAAGAATGTGGAAATGGAGGAGCGCTTTTTTTTTTATAAGGCCATTACAAATGACATCTTAACAACATCTGCAATTAAAAATGCTCAGAGTTGGAAGAGATCTGCCAAAAAAACATGTGGATCATAGAACTCATTCCAATCTTAAGACTTAAAAACTTGACAGACGCCTAGAAAAATGAGAGAAGTGCCTCTTTCCTGTCTGTTGTTTAAGCAGCTTTCTCAATTCCAAATTGCAGTGACAAATGATGGTGCACTGACCCTAGAGTGTCCTCCAGCCCTGTGCAGCAGTGCACAGTTATTGCAGGAGAAGGGCGTCCCTTGTTGTATGGCATGCTTCTACGTGCCACGAATATATTTCATATTTTGCGTACCCAAATATACCTAAAGCTGAAGAATAACACCAACAAGTTTTGAAGGGGACTGAATAACTCAAGAGTTTGTTAGAGTAGCTGGACTTCTCGTATCTGTGTAGTCACTTCAGGTCCATCCATCAAAAAGCCATGGGATTTCTGTGAAATGAGGTCTTGGATCTTCTGGCCAGGGCCTGAACAGAGCAGGGGGGGCACTTCTCAAGACCTGCTATGGTTAGTAGCATTATCAAGACACACTTGTTACTGGGCCAACGTTGCCTCAATGGGCGATCAGGACACAAAAGCTCAGCTCAAGAATTCCACCTGCTACCACAGGTTGTGATTTACGTGCCCTACAGCTGAACAGGCCTCTTCTTACTCCAAGGCTGGCAGGATGCCAACTCTGACAGGACTCAAATTCATGCTAAAAACAAAACCAAACAATAATGGGCAAGAGTAGGGGAACAGGGACTCCAGGGTGGGCTTTCTGGGAGTAAGTTAAAATGGCAGCTGCAAAAGGAAAATTCAAATTAAAGAGATGTTGGGATAGGGTTAATACAAGTTTTTTTAATTATCTGGTAAGGACCTGCTCAGATGTACTTTGTCTCTGCATGTGCACACACACAAACACTTGCTTCAGTGACTTGCTTGAATAATAAGGCACAACAGGGCAATCATTGTTGTACCGTAATTGCACTCCTCGGGTGTACGCCAGCCACGAACCCGAAGGAGGAGTGCTATCAGCAGCCGGAGAAGTATGATTATGGCCCAACAAGGCATGCCCTGTTGTGACTTATTACAATTAGAAAAGCTATCTACAGTGTTGCAAACATTGAGGTGAGGGCGACAAGAAATGCTTTTTAAAAGCCTGTGTTCTGGTAGTGCATATTTAAAATGTTGTACCTGCTGCTAGGGCTCCCCATTAGCCAATCATATTGCTCAAGTATCCTTTGAATGACATACTTCATGCCCCATCTCAACTCTATACTGAAAGATTAGAGGAATTAGCAACGTTTTTCAACCCACTTTGAGCTCTCAGGAGACCTGCAAAGCAGTAAGTGGTATACAGCGGCGGAAAGTACATGCCCCTTGCCAACACCAAAAATCACTGTCAAATATCTGAGGACAATTAACTGCTTTACTCCCAAACAGATAGATGTTTTAGCAAACAGCTTGAAAATACAGTTAAGAGACACTAACTGAAAGGAAGAAATTGGGATTTTTTGCCACATGCTTTCATGGGTACACAGCAATCCGTTCTTCAGCTTCCAAACAAGGGCCAAACGGGGATGAGGAGACCTACCCATTTTACAGAGTGGTTGAAAAGATTGCTTAGCACCTATAATGCTCTCAGAGAGGTTCAACTGGCAGGCAGTACCAGCATGCAAAAGAAAAAGTTTTGGGGAAGGCGTAGAAAGGATGTACAATAAACTGTGCTACATCCAAGTGGAAGAAATCGTTCACCCTAACGTGACATAAGTTCTTAAAACAAAGACAGTGCCTTTCCTGTGTAGAGTCTCAAGCAGAAGTTTTGTCGGGGGTGCTCGTTTAGTAACGCTAAAGTTAATTGGGGACTGTGGCAAGGATGCAGGACTAAAATCTGAAAGGTAACACTCTCCAGCTGATGCACAAGCAGAATACGCCCTGCATGTTCGGTTCAGAAGGTCCTTTCACCTTGAATGGGAAAGATAGCTTCAAACAAACGAAGTGATTGTGCACAGGTTTTGATGAAACCTGAGCTCCCTCCAAACCACATTGGAGTAATAGCTGCCTCAAAACAGCCCTTGTAAGAAAACAGAGCTAACACAGACGATGCAGCTTCAACCAGTTTTGGGGAAAAAATAATAAAAAGGGGGGGATTGCAAACGATATTAAATTCAGAGAGCTTTACAGCAAACATCTGGACATTGGGACAGCTGGAGCAGTGTTGTGTAATGCCTTGTGTAGCCCAGAATTAAAAAAAAAAAAAAAACCCTAAGAAATTACTCTGTGATACCTAATCATCAGCCAGTCAAAACATGTTGGAGCTAAATGTATATTAATCACTGGAAACCTTAGATAAGTTCAGTAAACATTGCCTATTACAATACTTTTTTTTTTAAAAAAAGGCTTTGAAACAGCACTGTGCTCAGGAGTCTGCTCTGGAGCTCACTGAACTATGCTGGAATGTTTCCATTCACCTCGGTGAGTTTTGTGCATTGAGTTTTTTCAAGCCCAGGCAGCAGTTCAAAAATAACTTTACAGCATTATCCCAATTGTTTGTTTATGTACAAACAGCACTGCAAGAGTGCACATGGCCAAACAGAAAAAGAACACTTAGGAATATTTTTAAATTGCCGTCACCAAAACCACTGACAATATAAAAATTCAACTATTTATGATGTTGTAACCCTGGCTTTAATACCAGTGGTGGTGGAGAAACTATGCGTAATATAATCAACAAACTAACGAACCCCAAGGCTCTCCTGAGGATTTTAATATGCAGAATGCTTAAAATATTAAACCAAAAAAAACCCCACCAAACCCTGAAAATCGGAATATGATTAAATAGTTTTAACAATTGGTCCTGAAAGTTTCTCTCCAAAAGTTGTTCGCACTTTTCGTAGTCGGCTCACAAGCTGCAGAAAACACAACCCCTATATTTTAATGTGACCCACTAGGATAAAAATAAAGCTGTTTGTCCACTGTTGCCTGACTTTGGGCTCATTGAGTTAGACTGAGTAGATTTCAAATGAATCAAGATGTTTAACATCTGCCTCCTGTTATTAGGATATTCTCTTCCTATTTATAAACAAACGCTTTGTTGGGGTTAGGCTGCGGATTCCATTACTCTGTGGACTCATGTTTCCTTAGCAATCTGAATTTCAGTCCACAAGTAAGAGTTACATTGTTAAATCTTTTGAAAAACTACCAATGAATGCAGGAAAAAATAATTAACAAACAATACAGTCTGTTTACTTGGTCTTACACAGCTGGCATCTGACCATAGGCTACATACACCCTGTTAATGCAAAAACAGATTTTGGATTAAAATTCGCTCACGAAAAACATTTCTCTACATTTAGAAGAAATGATCTTATGTTTGTATGCACGGTCATCACATTTTGTCAAGACTCTCATGCTATTAAGGCTCATATATATCTCTCTAGCTACTGACGTATGTGCTTGGAAATCCCCGTGCTTCCATAAACAGGGTAAATACAAAACATCTTCTTTGTTCTCCTAGTTTCCCTGTACTTACTTTCCTTTCATGGCAGCTTAGGTTTATATCTCCTTCAACATACTTCCAGCCTGTGTGTTACTTTGGATTCCTCCTTTCTTTCTTGCTCTACTCTGGTCTTTCCCAGTTAATGTATTGGAACTGGATCCCTTTTCTGCACCTTTACTGACAGCCTGGTTTGTGTCTCTGTTCTCTCTCACTCACCCTAATGTAGCGCTTTCTTTTCTGGCCTTCCTGACTTCATGTCTTTTACTCTCCCTGTTACCTTGCATTCTGCAGAAAAACAGTCTTCCTTAGCGTGCTCCCTCCCCCCACAAAAAGCAACCCTAGTACCACTTCCCTCCTTTGAAAATTTCTTCCCAAACAGGCTTCTGTCACTTCAAGCTCTGTTTTGTGTACTGTCTCCATCTTAACCTGCATAGTCAATGCTTAGCAGTACCTGAAGGTCTGTGATTAATGTAGCCTTATAGCTCACATTTACTGTTTTATCTGTTTGTGTCCAGAGTGCGGCCATGGACAAAACCTTGAAATACAGGACTTCGCAGCATAAAACTGCACAACAAACAGGTAACGATTTATTTATATGCATTCACCTCCTACTCCATTACAAAGAATCAGGATCTTAGTAAATATGGATTTCAGAAAGAGGAGTACTTTTTGAGAACAGGATTTTCTGAGAACCCTTACGCCAACCAGAAGGATCATGATTAAGGCAGGAACAAGAAATATCTGCATCATCCCTGGCATTTTCTAACCTGCTCCTAAAACATGTCATTCCGCCACTTCGAACCCAGAGACCAGCACTGGCATCTCCTCCCAAGTCATAATCAAACTGTCCCGATCTCAGCATCAGCCTGTCACTTCTTGCTCTAACCAGAGAGGACACAGCTGTTTATTCCCATCCTCTTCCAGAGCAACTTTTAACATACTCAAAGGCTGTGATCATCTCTCTAAGTCTTCTCCTCTTTAGACTAAACAAACCCAAATCTTTCAGTCTTTCCTCTGGAGGTCATGCTTTCAAGGCCTCTGAATATTCATGATTTTTCTTCTCTGGGCTATCACTAATTGGTTGCCTTCCTTCCTAAAGCTGAAACCAAAAGCCAACCTAGCGATGAATAGAAATTATTTCAGAGATGATTTACTGTTTTCTAGTAAAGGAAAGATATTTCCTCAAACAATCTGCATCCTCTACTTGATTACTTGATTTAAGTGTTTCTTGATGTAAAGCTGGGGTGAGGACCTTGGTAACAAAGGCAACATTATTAAACAGGTGCAATAAGAAGGTAATAATTCATAGCTAATATTTTCTTTTTTCCCCTTCCCTCCTACATTTTACACTTTTAAAAACGTCTTCATTACCTGGAGTTATCCACCATTAAAATTCCGTATGTGAAGAGATGTTGGCTTACAAATTGAACGGGAGCGCTTCTATGTGTTTCATGGATGAAGCTAAATTGAATTTAATTCACTGACTCTGGGCATAAACTATCTTGGTATATCCTTGGATTTTTAATTCAAGGAATAATGGCAGAGCTAGGCTTGTTTCTAAGCTAATATGAGAAATGTTACTGCAAAATTTTGATATATAAAATCAATATATTCTGATGATTGTTTAACCAAATCAAGCAATGGAAAACTTACAGATCTGGTGTTGATTACCTCATGTCCTAAGCTGGAAAAATACATAACACATCCGACCTAATATGTGGCTATAAACATGATTGATGCATTTTCAGAATGTCCCACAGAAGCATTATTTTCCAAAGATGACATTTTAATGATATTCAACATGCAGTATGTTGCACATGTTGAAAATCTGTCATGTCTCTTTAAATATCTTGATGTATGCACAAGCATGCATACCGTCCCCATGGCATGTGCTCTCTCACTGAATTAATTTACAAACCCAGGAGGGCTATGTCCGTACCTCTTTTCACAGGCAGGGAGCTCAGTTCATGCAGTTCCCTAAGTTTGGTTAATCACTCCAAGTTTGAGACACTTCGTGTTAATCACTCCAAGTGTCTTCAGCAGAGCTTAGGTACTAAATGGTCCTGTGGGTCTAACCCTGATAGTGCCCCTCAAAATGTTTTGATTTTGGCCTTCCTCATCACAAAACAAACAGCATGTTGGCCGCATGGCTCCCTCTGTGCTACTGTCCCTGCAGTGCTGGCCTGGCCCATGTTCACACCAAGTTTAGAACACTGGGTTCTTTGGGCTACTTTAACCTTCCTCTGTGTCACTTAATTCTATTAATCTGCTCAGCACGGTCTCAAAAAGGTTCTGGCTCCTTTTAATCAGAAAGGTCAAAAACAAGGGCTGATGACAAGTCATCTCTTGGACACAAGCATAGAGCGTCTGATCTGCCTTTGGATGAGACTAACTTCCACCTGTCTGTATCTGTAGTGGAGACAAGAATGAGGCCAGGAAGACCTCTCCTGCCTGGCATGCTTGGTGTCCCACATCTTTATTCCCATCACCCATGGGTGTTTATCTTAAAACACAAAGTGTTTAGAATTCTGCTTGGTGGAGAGCAGTACAAAAGCAGTAGAAGTGCTGAGCTGCTTTACATACCAAGGCAGAGTGACAGGAAAAAAAACCTGCCAAGCATCATTTAACCTTTGCCTACTTCACTTCTACCTATTCCAGCTTCTGAATTACAACTCCCTTGGCAACAGTGGGCGATGCGAATGCAGAAGTAAAAAGGCAGTACAGCAAAAAGAGGACTACTTTCCCTCTTAGAAGTATTGCCCCCTTACACCATTTGGTCCAGCCAGGCTGCCCTCCTGTCAGGGATGGAGTCAAACTCTGACCAGGGCGAGCATGGGTTTGGTTCATTGAAACCACACTCAAAGCTCATGAGCTGCCTGGTTTTTTTGCAAGGCAGTGACCCCAGCTGACCGGTACCCCAGGAGACTGTGTGTCATCATCAGATTGCTGTGCTGGCACAAAAGGTTAAAACCGCCCAACTGCCCCCCCCTGCTGTTGTGAACTGGGAGGAAACAAACCCAAATGGGGCTTGGAGGCAAGGAGGCTAGTAAACGAGTTCTCCTGCCAGCTGGCTGAGTGGGTGGTTTCCAGCGCTCCCAGCCTGTTCCTAAAAGACGTATCTCCTCCTGAAGGGTGGGAAGGATCCCTGTCTCGGGAAATAGCTCTGGGAGTGAAGCTGGTGTGTGGGGGTATTTCCTGCAGTGGAGAGATAGCAAAGGGAAGCTGCTCCAGATCAGCCCCTGGAGGGTTGTGCTGGTGTTTGTACCAGATGGAGCCAACCATGGGGTAGTTTAACTCCACCACAAGATTTACACTGCTGACCCCATTTCTCAATGCACCAGAAACAGGAAGGAGAGTTTCAGCTTACTAGGAAATGGTCTTGCTCAGCCAGTGGTATAGACCATTTGATCTCCTTCTTGTCAAAGTTTACTTGCTCAGGAACTCGATTATCACCTAATCAAGCATCATCTGATTCTCTTATTACTTTGATAATGAAGGAGAGTATTTTTCTCCTAAGAAAACTTTGAACCACTATTAGGCATGAATAATTTTTTACAAAAAAAACCCACTTCAGGCTTGTTTATGACACAGAAACATTGAAAGCAAGTGGTGAAATAGAGTTTAACCAGCCAAAAGCCACTGATGTCTTAATGTGTCACGTAAGATCTCTATAGAAAAAAAAAAAATCAAAAATCTTCCTCACATAACACAACTGCAGGTGCTTAACTGATGCACTGTAATAATATTTAATGCTGTTCATATCTAGCACCAAGTGAGCCTAAAATGCACAACCCAGATCTGGCAGAGAGGAGATGGGGGTGAAGGGGTATCAAGGCATAAAGAGGGCTCCTATGCCATCAAAGCACCCTACAGTGCTTGCACATCTCATGCTGTAGAGGAAACAGAAAGCGACTGGGCTCACCTGAGAAATGAAGGATGGTTTAACATTGGGACAGGGCAGTTCTATAGTCTCCACTCTTGGAGATATTCAAAATCAAAACCGAGCCACATGCTACTTTGGACACTGCTTTGAGCAGAAGGGTTGAACCAGGCAACCTCCAAGAGGCCCCTTCTGACCTCTTTGATTCTGCGAAAGCGCCATCAAAGAAAACTGGACTTGTATTAAGTGCCTGACATCAAGGACTATGTGTGGAGGTAGGTGGAAACATGAGCACAAAGGAAGGGAAGGCTCTCCCCTGCTGATGCTGTGAGGTGCTGGGTAGGATAAGAAGGTGAAGGAAGCCTGGGCCAGCATAACCACTGGCTCTGCAGAGGTGACAAATGAAGATGTGGGTAGGACAGTCTACATAAACTGTCCCTGGTGCACACAAGTTATTCTAGTGAAGGTGCAAATGGCTGTCTGGGGGGTTGGTGCAGCCCGGTGCTGGCTGTCAGGAAGAAATCCCTCCTGGCAGGCAGAGAGGAGCAGTTTTCCTGCAAGAAATGAGCAGCCGAAAGAAATTTTGCAGCTCTGGATGAACCTCAACTGTTGCCAAGCTGCTCCCTCCCAGCAGTCCAGTTTGGCCTCCCTCCTCCTCCCCACTTTCTCCTGTACTTCAGCCACCTGGATCTGCAGCCCTTCCCTTGGGGTCCTTCCCAGTCTTGGAAACAGAGTGCTGTTTGGCTTGGCGAGGGCAGTTTTACTATCAGTCTCATTACCAAGGAGGGTTTTCACTCCCTTACTCGTGAAAGTCACAACAGGCAGCCGTACGCGCTTGGGGCTGGGGTTCACACAGGACCCCAGCACACATCGCTCAGCCCTGCTCCCTCCCGTCACCCTCACTTCTCCCTCCCATGCACCCCGCTCCCTCCCACTCCAGCACAGCCATGCTGCACAGACAGCTGCCCATTACTACTCAGTAGTTGCTTGAATCCCACTAAATGCTTGTCAAAGTGCCCAGAGAGCTGAAAGTGAGCTCTTTAAATTACATTTGTTGAAAGATCCCTGGTGCCTGTTCCTGCTTTTCGTTTTCAGCAACTCTCTGAAATCATAGTTTGTTTTACAGTGATGTTTTGTTTTTCTTTTCCTGCATCCAACCTATAAGTCATGGATGATGCATATTAAACACATTAAGCGGGTTTCAGCGGGGCTGCGCACCATGTGTGCGTCAGGCTGAGGTCTGGGACAACAGCATTTTCGTGTTTACTTTCTATGCTGGGAAGCCGTATGGTGTGCTGCTCCCTCATCCACAGCGCTGGATAGACATTTGGCCTCATTTTAAACCTAAGAAGGAGGCTGCATGGAGGGAGGTGGCAAAACCGCGAAGGACAGCGCCAAGGAGGAGGACAGGAAGGAAGAACCAGAGTCTATCTGACGGGTTAAAGCAGAGCTGGGAAGTCAGGGCTGCTTGGATTGATGCCTGACCACAGCTGACAATGGGCAAATCTTTTCACTTCTGTGTTTCGGCTTTCCCCATCTGTGAAATCAGGAGTATAAACAAATTCGGGACCCTTTCCTTTCAGGGAAGGTATATAGAGTTTGGAAAGTGTTTTGAGTTTCCCACACAGAACTGCTTCTTTGTATGCAAGGAGCGCTCATACGTTTTTAGAAGAGTTTTTAATTAGAAGAAGAATAGCTCCCTCCCTTTAAGAAAAACTGAGATTTTTGTTATTATTATACATTTATGAACGTGCACCAGATTATTTTTTTTAATTCGGTGCCTTTCCAATTTTGCTATTAATATGTCATAAGAAAATCAGGGATTGTGTCCAAATTCCAATTCATGGGAATGGAATTAATTTCTCCATTAAAATGAAAAAGGGGGAGTAATGGGGGAAAGTCTCGGAAGCCCTGGCGGGTGGTAATAGTTGGACTCAACTCTCCCGTCCCAGTGACTCATTCTGGGAATGGATAGTGCCTCTGTCGTCTTCAGACATTTAACACCTCCCTAACAAGATTTAGCATCAGCTGGGATGTGTGAACATATAATATTAAGCAACTTGAGACTTCCTAGAACATCTGTCTCTAAGCCATGTTAGGGCCTGATCCTGTTAGGGGCGGGTGGGAGTTGGAGAGTCTGCACGTCGGGCTTTTTGTTATTAATACCAGCAGTGGGGAATTTCGGTTACGAGTCATCCCTCCCAGCTCATGTTTCTGAAGATGTAAAGAAGAAAACAAGGTTCAGAAGACAGCACCCTGCCAAAAGGAAGAACATTTTAGGAAGATCTTTCTGACTCTATCCAGATTATGTGTAAATTTAAGTTACCAAGAGAAAATGAGAACCATTTGTTTTAAGTTCAAATCCTGTCTGGCCTTTACTAGGCTTGGTTTCAAGCATCCTGTTTTGCCTAATCTCTGCGTCTCAATCCATCACCTTGATGCAACTTCCCCATGGGAGATCTCCATAGCCCTACCCAAGCAGCTCGACTTGGGAACAAAAACATCAGTGCTGGAGCTCTCTCCTGGCAACTTTCATGTGTTGTCAAGTGTTTGAGTACAAGCAGAGTATGAGATACCCCAAAGCTGTGTGGTTTCAAGTGTCTCAGGCTGAGTAGGTGTCAGAAAATTGAGTTCAAACCAAACCCTTTTCTCAAACTTTTCTGACTTTTATCTTCAAGGGAGCCCCATGGGCTGAGTTTGGGCTGTGGATTCCAAAATCTGATCATGCCTCAACTCGCCCTTGTAATTTGGCTGTCGTGGTTCTACCACAGCGCAAATTTACTGCAGTCCCAACTCAACTGTGTTGAGACAGAAATCCCAAATTCAGGAGTACAAGGGACAGGCTGGAAATAAGAATCAACAATTTGCACGGATTTTTTAAATGCAAATTTTTCAACAGTTTTCCTCCTAGATATTGTAAGTAGTTTCCAGTTCTGAATTGCATAAAAGCAATCCAGAACTTACATGTAGGTAATAAAGTGGTTCTGAAGGTTAGCTGTTGATTAAGAAAACTAGAGTATCTTATAACAAAACCCTAATGAAAGCAGTGTGGTTTCCTGGCGTTTCCAGCACACTGTAATTCATTCTGTGTAATTTATAAGCCCTCAATTTATTTTTCAAAGTTCTGAAAACTCAACATTTCATTGATATTTTCCTCATGAAACTTGCCTCAACATGTCTTTGGCTTTTTGATGGGGAGTTCTAAAAGGTTAGCCAAGCTATAAGCACTGAAGAAAAGTCCATGCTTCTAATAATGCCTGCTCCTGCTTTCTGGGGAAAGCCTTGCCTATCCTTTTTTTTTATACACTTTTTTTGGCCATCAGCCCAAATGCACACTCTGTCTTCCCCACGGACACCCTCTATGGACCTTCATGGAGGAAGGAGACATACCACACCCATTAATTAATTAAAAGGAGCAGCACACACTCTTTTCTTACCAACAGCTTTTAAGGCAACTTTAGCTGGGCACCCACACTCAAAAAGATCAGTTGGCTGTCTTCTAGTGACACTTGCAATGACAAGAAGCATGCCTAGCCAGTCAGAGAAGGAGGGTGTATGAGAGATACTGATGAAACAACTCACACCCATCAGACAAGGTCAGAATCAGAAAGGGAAATGATTAGGTACTTGCAGCCATTGTCAGCCACCTACCAGGTAAAGTGACAAATGCACTCATGAACATGTTTGCCATTGCTAATAATTTATTTTCAGAATATATGCCCTTTTTCATTTCACAAATATGAAATCAGGCCTATGCTGCAAGCATTTTTCAAGGTAGATAGTAGCCTGTAGGAACAGTGAAATTCATACAGGCTAAGGAGATTTGGGAAGACAAACTGTTGCAGCCTCTGATAATCAAACTGTCTTGTAGTGATGAGAAGATGGGACAATAAATCAGTGGTTTCCACTATCAATTGTCATGCTGAGGGGAAAAATGTCTGTGTTTCTGATATGGCTTTACAAAGCAGAGCATGCAAGGGAGGGCACAATCCAGTCTAAATGATGGGAGCTGAGCTGCCGTTTGGTAAACTCCAAAAGCTGGCATCTGTGCTGACAGGTGGGAAGAACTTGATGCCTCCCTCCATGCCCAGGCTGCTTTTCATCCCTTCACAGAAAACCCTGTATGCCTCATGGTGTATCTGCTGTGCCTATGCTGGGTGACAACTGCTGCTGTAAACACATGTCCATCCCGCTCTGAAACAACCTTCACCCCTGCAGCAGCCACAGATGAGGCCGATGGACTTAACCTACCCCATGGGCCTGCTGAAATGCTTTTCATGGACTGATAGGACTTTGAGGTCCTGAATGTTCACTGACTCTGTGATTTCTGATAATCACTGAGTGATTACTAAGATGGGTGAGCTTTTCCTGAAAGCCCTGACTCCTGGTTACATGGGGATCTCAGTTTTCAATTTAAAAGAAAAAAAAATCTGCCCTTGTATGTGCATAAGAGTTCTCAAGAGGTGGTATCGAAGGGCTCCCACCACAGCATCCAACACAAAGAAATTGAACTATACATTTTTTAAAATCTTACTGGTTTACAATCAGTTTTACGATTAATTTTTGAAACTTCTGACATCATATGCACATGGAGTGGAAGTATCTGCTACTTGACCTCAGAAAAGGCTTGTAATAATGACAAGCTTTTTCATTAAGATATAGCAGCCATTGTACTACAGCAGCCACCTCTAAAATCTTTTCAGATGCCTAAGGTAACTAAACAAGGATACTTCATTATTCCCAGGTTACTTAAGTATTCTCTATAGTAAGTGCAGGGAAGTTTAGATAACATCTAATTGCAAAGTGAAGCACTGGAAAGTTTTTGAGGGTGGCAACTGCATACCTAAATGACATTTATTTATTTAGAAGTGCTTAAGACATGCCTTTCACTTATTCTAGGCAGACACAGAAGCTTGAAATCAAAACTCATGCAATATCACTTGGCGTAGTGCCTGTACTTGGAAGAACTTTTTCAGCACACCCAAACTAAGATACTCCTTTCCCAGTTTCTATCACTTAATCACCCTTCGTCTGCAGACACCACCCAGAGTTAAAAAATGGGGTAAGCAGAGACATCCTTGTTTAACTACAAGACTGCAGCTGATTCTATTAAACGCTACCAAAATTGTAAGAAAAAACCCCAAAATCAATTCTCTGAATTCTCAGCTGTGATTAATTTCAAAGCTAATTGTTCCCTAGATGCACAAAACTCTGAACATGGAGATTCTTGACTGAAACACCAATTTAGCTGTAGCAATGGCAATGAGGCTGTGATGTAGCAACATTATGAGGAAGTCAGTGGGGTATCCCATGACCGGCTGTCGAGAATCCTTAGCAAAACCCTGTAGCCGCAAGACATAGCTTCAGAATTAACACTTCTAGGACAGGAAAGCATGCTATGGTCATTGAGCTGGGATAACCCACTAAATACGAGCCATAGAATCAGTGATTTCTGTACAAAATCAGTGATTTCTGATTTCAACACAACATACATTTCAGGTTGAGCTGGACTTCTTCAGTGGTTAACCTGTTAATACAGGCAAGGCCATAACCACAAGGTTCTCTATCATCTCACCCTTACTACCCAAATAGGTTTGAGGCATCTTTCAAAAGAGCCTCCAATAATGCCTTTAAAACAATGTCTCCCCTTCCCCCAACCCCGAGCATCAAATGAAGCTTTCCAACAGTGCAGCCCTAACACTCTCTCAGAAACAGGCACGTTGTGTTTCAGATAAACTGGTCCACATTTCGCATCGCTCCAGCGCTATTTGGAATACGCACATTTAGAGGCAGTTTGCCAAGTACAGAAATCTTTACCATCACTCATTTTTTTGGTAAGGCACCTTTCCAGAGGAAGGGAGTTTGCACTGCTCCCTGCCCGTTTGCAAGGAGCCCAGGAGTGCTGCGTTCAGCAGTGCACAAAGCAAAGCAGCAAAGCCGAGTTTCTCTCCCGGCAGGCGCACACACATGATTCCAATATCCTCACTCTGAATTGGGAAGCCACAGCTGCTACTTTAGACCACCACAACTGAAAACACCCTGGGGGGAAGCAAGCAAGAGGCTGCGATCCTATATGTAGAACCATGACAACTACGTTTTTCGGAGCCCTGCTGCAACAAGCAGCCATCAGTGTATCACATCACAGGGTGCTGAGAGCACTCTAAGGCAAGTGGACGCACAGTGAGCGTGAAGAAAATGAAAACAGAGTAGTTCTCATCAAAAGAAACAGTAAGGAGAGGAAGCCATGACACAGGGCTGTTCTTGTTGAATGATTCACTCCAGACAGGAAAGTGAAACTTTTCCATAAGGGCAGCAATGTAGGAGATTCACACTGCAGAGCAGTTGGTTCACATAAATGCCCCCACAGCTAATTGCAGAATCAGGCTTCTAACAAGTAAGGACAAATCAGGGTAGCACCAGAACATCCTTTCCTACTTAGCACTTCTCTTGCTTCTCTAGACCTTACTGACTTAGTGGACCCTTTCTGCTCCCTTCATTTGGTGTCTTTGCTAAACCACTTGGTGATATTGCAAGGAGAGAAGAGACTACATCATCAAGATGTGTTTGGGGAAGCCCAAAAATGTGGACTTGTTTAGCCTGATAGTCCTTAAAATGCTAAATGTACTGAAAGTCCTTCAAAACAGTTGTGCATTTCATCGATATCTGAGAGTGTATGGCTTTAATAAATTCTACTTTGGAGTGCTTTTTGGTGTGCTGTGGGTCTCAGAATTCTCTGTGGTTTGTGGTCACTTGTTTTTCTAATACTTTGGTCAGTGTCCAATCTCACTAGTGTTCCTGGCTATACCCATGTAATTTCTGCTAGAATTGAATTTTCCACACAGTGCAACTTTATAGCCCTGCAGTGTTCCTTGACACATGACAGGAGATTACCCACACTTTGACCAACTTCTGCATATTCGTGCTTTCAAGCAAGGAGCAGAATATTAACTGAGTATCTTCAAAGTCTCCTGGAACTGTTTTAGAGTGGTTCAGTCTTCAAAACAGGAAACAAATTTTACCACCTCCCCCTACTTGAAAGCACAAGTTTTCTAAGGTGAGGCCATCTCACAGGGAAAGTCGGGAAGTTACACTATACAATTCCACTACACAAGAGCCTCGGAGACATCCAAGGTCAGCCTTGATGAAGCTCTGAGCAACAGGATATACTTAAAGATGGCCCTGCTTACTGATGGGGGGTTGGACTAGATGACCTTTAAAGGCACCTTCCAAACAGATGCATTCACCATTTCTATGATTTAAAATGATTTAACTACAGGTCCTCAAAAAAAAAAAAAAAGACTTCATGTTAAAGATGCTGGGAGGAGGGGTGGGACTAAAGGCTGCAGTGCATGGGGTGTGTGGGGCCCTTGAAAAGAAGAAAAACTGCAAGAGAGAAAGGGGTACTATGATCTCAGATGGAGCGCCACAAGTAATCGCTACAATTTAGAAACCCTGGAGTAGGCAAATGTTCCTGGAAGAGTTGGCATCACAGGGGAACTCAGTGCCAACAATGTGATACAGGCAGAAGCATTCTGGTGTGTCAGGTGGGAAAGGCAAGCAGTATGCAAAGCCCTGGTGACCACTCCCCTGTACTGTATAAAACAAAATCGTGATTCCACTTGTGTGCTTTGTATCCTGTGTCCTTGGGAGTGGTTTTTGATCTGAAGAACCCCATGCTTTTCAGGGAAATAACAGTCTCAAAGTTGGGTGACTGGGGGCAAGCATATGGCATGGAATGGAATAGAATAGGNTGGGAAAGGCAAGCAGTATGCAAAGCCCTGGTGACCACTCCCCTGTACTGTATAAAACAAAATCGTGATTCCACTTGTGTGCTTTGTATCCTGTGTCCTTGGGAGTGGTTTTTGATCTGAAGAACCCCATGCTTTTCAGGGAAATAACAGTCTCAAAGTTGGGTGACTGGGGGCAAGCATATGGCATGGAATGGAATAGAATAGGAGATGCTGTGTTCTGCTTGACGAGCTCTGACCTGAGTCTGAGGGCTCCATGCAGCAGAGCGGCTCTCTGCAGTGCAGGTCCTGGGCCCAGCCAGGAGACAGCGGCAGAGATGGGCACAGCTACACCACAGCTCTGGCAGGGATGGAAGACCCCAGGCTGAGCTGATTCTGTGAGTCCTCTGCCTGGGGGCCAGCACCCCAA